>PVJI01003753.1:0-118932 GCA_004026765.1 Micronycteris hirsuta | reverse complement strand
AAAAAAAAAAAAAAGAGGAGTTCACACAGTTAGAGACGCCAGAGTGAGTCTTTCAGAAACTGTTGAGATAAATGAAGGCCATTTCAGTAGAAAATGCTGGCGTGCCACCCTCCTCCACCCTCCTTTTCCTTCTGCCAGTTCTGTCCAGAAAGCCATTTTTAACAAAAGACTTGGCAGACGAGGGAGTTGTTGCCTGGTTGCCTTTCAGACTTTTCTGGGTAAAAGATCCTAAGGGAGCTTGGGGACTGCCCTGCTGGCCCAGCTGCTCATGTCAAGTATCTATTTAAACATTTAATTTGATCAGGGAAGAGGCCAGAGAAATGAGCTTAATATAACTCCCAGTGTTATTCTTCTTTCCAGGAAGGGGAACAGTTTGTGAAGAAAATCGGTGGTATTTTTGCCTTCAAGGTGAAGGATGGCCCTGGGGGTAAAGAAGCCACCTGGGTGGTAGATGTGAAGAATGGCAAAGGATCGGTGCACCCCAACTCAGGTCAGTGCAGCAGTGGCTCTGTTTCTAGGGACGCGGACGAGTTCGCAGAGGAAAACGGAGGAGTTCGTAGAGGAGTCTACGTTGTTGTTCCCAGAAAGTGCTGGTGTTCCGACCCTGTTAAACTAGGGAATCCTTGGGAACAGGAGTAGGTCATAGCTGCCTCCTCCCAAAGATCGGGAGACTCTGTCACAGAGTCGCCAGTCTTGGGCTTTGGAATTAAACAGACCTGGCTTAGGGTCCTGTCCTTGGCCACTCACAGATTTTGACCTTGAATAAATTATTTAACTTTGTAGAACCTCAGTTTTCTGATCCGCACATGAGAATAGTAAGTGCTACCTATTTCACAAGTTTGATGGGGATGTAAGAGAATTATCTTGTAATTAATCTGTAAAGTACACAGTCTAGTATGTGGTTACGTGGCTTGCAAGACCTGTCTGTACTGACTATCTCCACCTCCCCTCATTCCAGTTTTGCTTTTTTTCCCCCTTTATGTCAACCATTTATTCCATAGCCCCCCGTCTCTTTTATCCCAGTCTTTCTTGAGCCCACTCTTGTCAGCTTTTGTTTTCTTCACTGTCCCACAATTATTCTTGTCAAGGCCACCAGTGACCATCATGTTGCCGCTTAGCTACTGGCTGCTTCCTTCTTGGCCTCTCTTCCTGTTTTCTCCTCCAAATTTCTAAACACCAGAGTGCTCCAAGGCTTAGTTCTGTCTCTGCTGGGGATCTCATTTAGTCTCCTGCTTTTAAAACCTCCTCTACACTGAGGACTCCCAGATATCATCAGCATGGACCCAGCCACTGAGCTCCAAGGTGTATATCCAGCTGCTTAATTGACAGATTTACTTCAATATTTAATAGGTATCCCCCAAACTAACATGTATAAAAGTGAACTCCTGATTTTTCTCCCATTCCCCTTTGATTATGTACTCTTCCCCTGTCTTCCCCATCTCGGTCATTGTTGATCTATCCTACCGGTTCCTCAGCCTAAGAACCTCGGCGTCATCATCACTGGCTCTTTTTCTAACACCCCACAGTCTATTCCATCAACAAACCCTGTCCTCCCCTACTACACTACTTTGGTCTAAGCTTCCATCTTTTTTTTCTTTTTTTTTTGCCTAGCCTTCCTGTTTCTAATCTTGTCCCTACCGATTTCTTTACCACGCACCAGCTGGAGTGATCATTTTAAAACTCAAGTCACATTGTGACCCTTCTCTACTTAAAACCGTCCAATGGCTTTCTGCTAACTCAGAGTAAAAGCCAGAGTTCTCACAGTGGCGCCACGTGATCCGGCCCCAGTTTTCTCTATCTTACTGCACTGTCCCTCTGTCTGCTCTAGTCGCACTGTCCTCCTTGCATTTCCTTGAACACGTGGTGTTCCCAGATGAGGGGCTTTCTACTTTGTTCCCTCCACCTGGAATTGTCTTCTCTCAAATAGCTTCCTGGCTTGTTCCCTCATTTCCTTTGGATCTTTGTCCAAATGTCACCTTCTCAGGAAGCTCTTTCCCCACCATACTTTTAAAATCACACTCCCTTTATCATTCCTTATTTTTATTTATGGTACTTATCACCATCTGGTATACCATATATTTTTTACTTATTTGCTTATTGCACTTCCATTCCTTTACTTGAACTGTAAGCTGCATGCAGGTAGAGCTTTTTCCATACTCGGTTCACTGCTGCAGTCCCAGTGCCTAGAATACTACCTGACAAATGCTAGATGTCTAGTAAAATAAGTAATTTAAAAATGAACAGCAGAATGAGTGAGTTATGCTTAGTAAGCATTCAGTAAGTGGTAGCTATTTTGTATGTTATGGTTCTCTTGTTAGAGAGAGCCTGGTGCAACTAAGAAATAGGATGGATAAGAATCAGCTTTTCAGAGAGTTTAAAATACCATGCTTTGGACTTTGAAAGTGACTTGATGTGTAATCAAGCCATTAAAGCTTTTTTAAAATAGAGAAGTAAAAGTCAGAACTGTGTCGTAGAGGATGAAGCTCGTGCAATAGACTAGTTGAATTGGGAAGGGAGAAATCAGAGGCAGAGAGAGCAGTTAGGAGGATGGATGTTGCCACTGTCTAAATGAGCAGAAATGACAGTCTGAGTGTCGGCAGTGAGAAAAAAGGGATGTTGTTCCAGGGTCATTGCCAAGGATATTTGGGGTAAGTTGATGGGACCCAGAAGCTGTGTAGGAGAAGGCGGTTCATCAAAGATGGTAGAGATCATTATTGATACATTTTTTTTTAAATATATTTTTTTAAGATTTTATTTATTTATTTTTAGAGAGAGGGGAAGGGAGGGAGAAAGAGAGGGAGAGAAACAGCAATGTATGGTTGCCTCTCACATGGCCCTCACTGGGGACCTGGCCCGCAACCCAGGCATGTGCCCCGACTGGGAATCAAACCGGGACCTTCTGGTTCCCAGCCCGCGCTCAATCCACTGAGCTACACCAGCCGGGCCATTACTGATACATTTTTGAGGGAGCTCCTGGAGGAGCAGTTGACGTCAGGAGCGCAGGTAGAAGAAAGGTTAGCCTTAGCAAGGAGGGACAGAGACTTCTTTCTCTGAGACGACAGATAAATATTCAGGGGTATTTTGAAGTAGAGAGGAGGCTGGCAGAGTGTGTGGAACAGAGTTGACAGCTTGAAGATAGGAGAAAATGTTAATAGTGTTATAAGCACCATTAAATAAGGAATCAACTAGAGATTAACAAAGGAAAGCTGAGCAGCAGTGGGGGCCTCCATCAGGTGTAGACAGGGTGGCATTGTTGTGAAAAACTCCTGAATTATATACAGTGGGTTTTTTTTCTTTCTCAACATGAGTGGACAGAAAAATAAGTGTATGTTTGACTATTGTGAGCTGCTTCATCTAGGTTCTAGCTTTTAGAAATAAAAAGAACTTTTGGGAAATAGTGCCAATTTTTTTAATTACTGAAGGGTTATAGATGCTTGAGGATTATATATATGCCCAGGCAGATGTTAAGGTGATTTTAAGTTTTTTTTCTGTTTTGTTATTGGTGTTTGTTTGTCATGAAAGATAATATGCTTATGGAAAGCTATTGTTCCCTGCATGTGGACACTGGCACTGAGCTCTCCCCTTATTTGGTGCCCCATCCCAGACTTGAACGGATTTTATCCTGGGGCAGGGTAATTTCTGCTGAAACTGACACGTGTTGGCAGCCAGGAGTGGCGCTGAAATACGGGCTTACCCAGTAAAAGCCATCACTGGAAATTGCCAGCTCCTTTTACATCAGCCAACAAATGACCGTTTGTTAGGGATCAGCTACGTTAAAGCATTAATAACCTGTCCTAGTTTGAACTGGCATCTTAAGAGAATTGCTGGTTCTTTTGGCATGCACACAGTGTTGAGAGATTTACTTACTTTTAATGAAGTAAGATTTACTTAAATGTATTTTGTTTGCTTATATTCTAAGAGTTTGGTGATGATCGTACTTGAGATTTTGTGCATTTTCCATCATCTTTTTTCCGCCTAGGTGCCTTTTAGTACCTTCTCCTCTCCATCCTTTGAGACAGCTCACATAGCGTATCTCCAGGAAGCCAACTTTGATGAATCTGACATGACACTTTACTCTTTTATTCCTTTATTCTGCCCTCTCAGCACTTACTTGAGTTTTCAACCCTGCCCTTTTGTGGGAAACATGGTATAGAAACCTCAGCGTCTCCCACCCCCGAGGTACAGTAGAAAGAGCATAGCCTTTGGAGACACCCAAACCTGGGTTCAGACCTTGGCTCTGTCGTTTACTAGGTGTGTATCTCCCTGAGTCCCATTGTCTCACCCAGAAAATGGTAAGAACAATTTCTGTTCATGGAGCTGCTGTGGGGGTTAAATGAAGTAAGGTGCGGAAAGCACTTTAGCATAGTGAGTGCTTAATAAATCATTGCTTCCTTCCCAACCCATATATTAAACATTAATTTTGCTCGAACACATTAGACTTGTCTAAGACTCCTTAAGAGGATGTGGGGAGCTGAGAATGCATCTGGGATTCATCAGATGCTGATAAATTGTGAAAGCCTGGTTAAAACAGAGCTATTGATAGGGTCTGTATCCTTCTTATACAAGGAAGCCATAGAGAGTAAGAGTTGGGAGTGTGGGGACTTCTGGCCAACATAGAGGCGTAGGTAGACACACCATGCCTCCTCGAACAACCAAAAGAGGAAAAACAACAATTTAAAAAACAAAAACAGCCAGATCTGACAGAAAATCAAACTGAGTGGAAGTCGGACAACCAAGGAGTTAAAGAAGGTACATTCATCCAGACCGGTAAGCGGGGCGGAGCTTGGCGGAGGGTGCGTTGTGAGACTGTGGTTTGTGGAGTGGTACCAGCAATGCTGAAGCTGCCTGGCCTGCGGTGGGCGTGCCTGGCCAAAATGCAGCCAGCGCACTCAGCGAAACCCGCGGCTGGCCGACCCCGACCCAGTGGGGCTGAGACTGGTGGGCAGGGCAGTCCCTCATTTGCGTGCAGATAAAACGGGAGAAAAAGCTGGGGAGCGGAGCAGACTGTGCAAACCACCATTGCAAGGAAATAAAGCCTCAAACCACCAATTGAAAACACCGGCGGGAGGAACTCCCGGCCTCACAGGAGAGCTCACTGGAGAGACCCACAGGGACTTGGAACTAGGCAAGCCCACCCACCCTGGAGCCAGCACAGAAGGACCCAACTTGCTTGTAGGTAGTGGTGGAAGGGTGGAGAGCGGAGCAAGTGCCATTGTTCTCTCAGGCCCCGCCCCCACAGGCAGCCTCACAACACAGTGACTGGGTTACCCCGCCCTGGTGAACACCTAAGGCTCTGCCCCTTAAAGTAACAGGCACTGCGAGAAAAAACATGGCCCAAATGAAAGAACAGATCAAAGCTCCAGAAAAAATACAACTAAGTGATGAAGAGATAGCCAACCTATCAGATGCACAGTTCAAAACACTGGTAATCAGGATGCTCACAAAATTGGGTGAAAGTTGGTCGAAATTAGATGAACAAGTGAAGGATATGCTAAAGGAAATGAAGGGAAGTGTGCAGGGAACCAATAGGGATGAGAAGGAAACTGGGACTCAAATCAACGGAGTGCACCAGCAGAAAGAAAAACACATCCAACCAGAAAAGAATGAAGAAACAAGAATTCAGAAAAATGAGGACAGGCTTAGGAACCTCCAGGACACCTTTAAATGTCCCAACATCCGAGTCATAGGGGTGCCAGAATGAGAAGAGGAAGACTAAGGGATTGGAAACTTATTTGAACAAATAATGAAGGAGAACTTCTCCAAGCTGGTGAAGGAAATAGACTTCCAGGAAGTCCAGGAAGCTCAGACAGTCCCAAAGAAGTTGGACCCAAAGAGGAACACACCAAAGCACATCATAATTACATTACCCAAGATTAAAAATAAGGAGAGACTCTTAGAAGCAGCAAGAGAAAAGGAGACAGTTACCTACAAAGGAATTCTCATAAGACTGTCAGCTGATTTCTCAAAAGAGATCTTGCAGGCAAGAAGGGGCTGGAGAGAAGTATACCAAGTCATGAAAGGCAAGGACCTATATCCAAGAATACTCTATCCAGCAAAGTTTTCATTTAGAATGGAAGGGCAGATAAAGTGCTTCTCAGATAAGGTCAAGTTCAAGGAGTTCATCATCACCCAGCCTTTATTATATGAAATGTTAAAGGGATTTATATAAGACATGGAAGGATATCAACAGGGGAGTGGGAGGGGGAGAGAGGAGGAAAAAAGTACAAAGAATAAGTAGCATAAGCGGTAGGTAGAAAACAGACAAGGGGAGGTTACGAATAGTATAGGAAATGTAGAAGCCAAAGAACTTATGTGTATGACCCATGGATAAAAACTAAAGGGTGGGGAATGGGAGGACAGGTGTGGGGTGGAGGAGAATAAAGGGGGAAAAATGGGACAACTGTAATAGCATAATCAGTAAAATATATTAAAAAAAAAAAAGAGTTGAGAGTGTGCATTTTAGCTGTAGGAATCTGCTTTCAGACCTAGCTCAGCTGCTAATCAGCTGTGTGATCTTGAGCAAGTTATTTGACCTCTCTGATCCTCATAGAGTTATTATAATGATCAAATGAGTTATGTACATTAAAGTGGTTGGTATAGAGAGAGTTCAGTAGATGCTGATAATACATCAGCAACAATAGCAGCACCCACAGCAGACTTCACTTCCTAAAGCCACCTTTCAATGATTGAGTCCTTTCTTGTAGTATTAGGATCAAGTCCACTATAAACCAAGTCCAACTATCTCAATTTGCTAGCTTTTTTCCCCCTCCCTGCTCTTTGATGTTATATATCTACAAGATAACTGGATTTTCTAGATTTGTAAATTCTTTTATTTTCAAGGATTCATACATTATTTCTAGTAATAAGAGAAAATTTTGTTAGGGACAAAGATGGAATGGCCAGTGAATCTCATTCTGTTTAGAGGCTATCTCTGAGTTGTAAGATATATAATAAAGATTTTTTTATTTTTAATCTCGTTTTAGTTATTTAGTAATACGAGCATGCTATAATTTAACATTTTACCCGTGTCTTTGTTTGGGCTGCTATAACAAATGTCCTGCAAACTGGGTGGCTTTTAAACAACAGAAATTGATGTCTCCCAGTTCTGGAGGCTGGAATCACGATCAAAGTCACGTTTGGTGAGAGCCCTCTTCCTGGTTGACAGCTAGTGCCCTCTTGCTGTGGGCTCACACGGTGAGAGGGGCTAGTGGTCTCTTCGGAGTCTCTATTTTCATAAAGTACTAATCCCTTCCACTAGGGCTCCACCCTCAGGACCTCCCAAAGGCTGTACCTACTGAGAGCATCAGGTGTTATGGTTCGTAAATATGAGTTTTGGAGGGGGAGACAAACAGTACTATATAGCATCCCCTATCTCTTCTATTAAGATAGATTATCTGATTAGTTATTGGGCCATAACTTGATAATCTTTTGAATTCTAAATAATTTATTCAACAAGAATGTATTGATTTCCCTTTGTATCAAGCATTCTTCAGGAGCCTGGGGATATAGCAGTTGTGAGTGGGCAAAACACAGAGTTTATCTTCTTCTTGTTTATGATTATATAGTTTTCCATATGTACTTTTGCCCCGCCCTGTAGTTGTATTGCAACACAGACACTCTTTTGTTTTATCCACAGCTGCTTTTGAGATATGGACACAGAGCTGAGCAGTTACAACAGAGATCCGATGACTCACAAAGCCTATGTAGTGTCTGATCTGTTACAGAAGTTTGTCAAACCCTGATCTAGACAACCGTGTTCATTTCTGTTCCTGCATAACAAATCACCACAAACTTACTGGCTTAGAACAGTGCACACCTTTAGTGCCTCATAGTTTCCGTGGTTAAGATGGCTGAGGACAGCTTAGCTGGGTCCTCTGCATGGGGTCTCACAGGCTGCCATGAAGGTGCTGGCCAGGGCTGGGCCGTCATCTGGAGACTTGACTGGGGAAGGGTCCGTGGCCAAGCTTATGCAGGTTGCTGGCAGAATTCATTTCCTTGCAGCTGTGAGAATGACAGCTTTAGTTTTTTTCTGGCTGTAGGCCAGAGTCTGCCCTCAGCTCCTAACGGTGATTAACCTGCCGCGTGGCTCTCTCCATACACACACAGTTCACGGCATAGCAGCTAGCTTATTCAAGGCCAGAAGGAGAGTATGAGTGAGTCTGCTAGCAAGACAGTCTTCTATTTATATAACATTATAGAACCACAGGGATGACATCCCATCGCTTTGGCTACATTTATGGTCTAGAAGCAAGTCACAGCTCCTGCCCACACTTAAGGGAAGTGGGTTCTGCAAAGGCATGAACACCGGGGGGCAGCAATCATGGGGGTCACCTGTGAGTCTCAACACCACCAAACTGTTATTAATATATTGGTGTATAAGTTTAAAGATGTTCTTCATATAGACATATAATTGAATAACTGAATATCTGTTTTGATGCAAAACTGGGACCATGCTTACCGTTTATTTTGTGACTGGCTTACACAGCAGTGTCATGGACAGTGCGACAGTACCATTTTGTTTTCAGGCCAGTAAACGTAGGTCCATGTCATACAATGGCTGCGTTGTCGCCCATTCAATGGGCACAACATCGTGTGTGTGTGTGTGTGTGTGTGTGTGTATACACACACACACTTTTTTATTTAAACAAAAGTAGAACAGAGAAAGGGATATCAGGAGTATAGGAGAGAGTATAATGTGAAATACTGAATTTAACTTGAGATGTTTAAAATATTTATTACAAATAAAGGCTCTTAGATGTTTACCAGTTCGTAGGAAACTGAGAAAAAATCTGAGAGATGAAACATTCAACACTCAAAAACATTTTCTGCTTTTAGTATTCTTGAGAGTGTCAGTAGACTACCCATTAAATGTCCTCAGAATTAAAAAAAAAAAAAAAAAGTAGCCCCATCCTTGCTGGTGTGGCTCAGTTCGTTGGAACATCATCCAGTGACCAAAAGGTTGCAGATTCTATTCCCAGTCGGGTGCAGGTGCGTACGACCCATGGTTGGGACTCGAAGGATTCCTGGTCCCAGCGAGGATCCCTGGTGAGGGTGTATACATGAAGGCAGCTGATTGATGATTCTCCCTTGATGCTTCTCTCGCATTGGTGTTTTACTTTCTCCCTTCTTCTCTCCCTGCTTCGCTCTCTCTGGGAAAAAAGAAACAAAACCTCAAACAAAAATGTCCTTGGGTGATATTAAAAAAAATACTTAGCCCTGACTGGTGTGGTTCAGTGGGTTGGGCGTCGTCCTGCAAACTGAAGGGTCACTGGTTCAATTCCTGGTCCGGGTTCCCAGTGGGGCCTGTGCTGACAGGCAGCCAATAGATGTTTCTCTCTCACATCAGTGTTTCTCTCCTTCTCTCCCTCCCTTCCCCTCTCTATAAATGAATGAGTGATAGTTTTTAAAAAGGAATAAAAGATCTACAAAATCTCTTAAAATTAGGAGTATTGATAAAGTCATTCTTTTTTGTAAAACATTGTTTTACTTGTAAAACAAATAGCCTTAAGCGATTGTCTTTTAAATGTTTATTTATTTGCTTTTAGAATAGGTAATACATTTTCATGATTAAAAAGTTAAAAGATACAAAAGGTTATACTATGAGAAGTCTCCCTGCCTTCCCCCTCTCTAAAAATAAATAAATAAAAGCTTAAAAAAATACTTAGCATATGTAGATGCTTTTAGAATACCTGTTGAACAAATGATTGTTTATACTGCCACCATTTATTTAATCAGTTCTCTCTTGTTAAATGTTGAGGTTGCTTGTAATTTATGCCACATTTAACCAGGCTGCCACTGAGCGCCCATCTCCCCACACTGCTCGGGTGCGTGATTCTGTTGCAGTTAGCAGCTATTGACTAAAATGTGTACATAAAACTGAACACTCCCCTTTTCTCTTTCCTTGTCTTGTATATCTCTGTTTTAGACAAGAAGGCTGACTGCACAATCACAATGGCTGACTCGGACTTAATAGCTTTAATGACTGGTAAAATGAATCCTCAATCGGTAAGTATAATGGCACTTACATCCTTCCAGTAGGTGGGGTCCTCTAGCCCATTGCACTTTATCTCCTGCTTCAGTCTCACATCATAACGTGCAAAGTGGCGAAGCCCACAAAACTCAGTATTCACCTAACAAATGACACATTCGTGGAGCAAACTGGGTGCCAGACACTGTCCTGTGTACTGGGAAGGCCCAGATGAATAAGAAATAGTACCCATGCTCAGGGCATCCCCAGTTTGGTACAAGACAGATCTGTAAGAGTGACAGCAGCCAAGTATCCGAGGTGGCACACCTAGTTTGTGGTCTGGGAGGGTCGGGCAAGGTGCAGCCATGATGTCCTGGGCCATCAGACAAAGGCTCATAGAGAAAGGGGCACTGGAGTTCTAGGGTTTCACAAGTGAGCGGTGCACAGATGGAGAGTAGGAACAATCCAGGTGGAGGAAGGGAGAGATGTGAACAAAGGTGTGACCTTTTACATTTTGTGTGCTCTCCTGTGCCATTGCCTGAGCTGGCCTTCCCGATAAACTCCTTGTCTCTCAGATTACGCTCAGATGATATCTGCAGAGACCTCCTTCCATGTGGGTGGGGAGCTGGAGCCAGTCCTTCTTCTGGTCCACTCCCTGCGCTGCTATCCCAGTACTCTTCACACGATCGATACGAGTCCTGACGTGCTTATCTTCCCCATTAGATTGTGGTTGTCTTAAAGGAACAAACCACGTCTTACTTGTTTGCATGATGCCTGGCCTTTTTTAAGTTTTCACAGTTTCAGGGTTATATTGTACTTCTCTGAATTGCACAGATTGTCAAGGGTCTTCTTGTTCTCTTTAGTTGCATAGTGGTGAACAGACCACAGTATATTGAGCTTTCCATCAGCCATAGATAATAACAAGGAAACTAAGGTGCTTCTTTCCATTGTGTGCGTGTATATATATATATTTTATATATAATTGATATATATATATAAATTTTGTTGTTGTTGCCTCAACCTGATTTGTTTTAGGTCTTACTCCTGTGGTCCCCTGGTAATTCTAGACATTGGCTAAAACAATTAAATCTGACTCCCCCTTGTATTCCTTTTTAAAATGCTTTTCCTTTTAAAAATGCTTTTTCTAAGCAACTAAGCATATTTCAGTTAATGCGCTGAAAGACGAGAGCCGTGCGTCTCTGACGTTTCAGCTGAATACACACCATTGGCACTGACATTTCCACCCACTGAGCTCGCTCCAAAAATCCAGACAGAACAGAGGCCACCAGTATCGGAGCTGGCTGTCATCCTCCTTCCCACCCATGGTCCCTTGTTCCGCTGTGCACTCGCTGCATGTGCTTCCTTGGCAGGGTGATCACACTGTCAGCCACCCTCAGTTCTCTCGTTTATCTGTTCGCCACCCGTTTGGGGGAGTGAAGCGTTAGCTTGTTTTTCCTGAGCACCTGTTAGCACACAAAGGAATTAAAGATAAAAATGACAGACCTCTCCATTAACGTGCTAACGGCCGTCCTTTTGGCGCCTTCCCTTATGCTCAGTAGGATTTGACTGGAAAGCATTAAATGCAGTGGAAATTATAATTCAGTGTTTGGCTGCAGTTGAAACAAAGCAATGTGCTCTCCATCAGCAAGCACATACAAAGAACACCTAGGGGCTAGACTAAAATGGTTCTTATGTTTGGGTCTCTAAAGGGTGAAGATGTGTGTGTTCTCTAGGATAATTAGGAAATAAAAAGATATTTTCTCTTTTAATTTAAAAAAGGGAAAGATGGTGAATTTCTCTTCTAGGTACCACTGGTCAATATTTTTAAAGGACATATGTTAAATATATTGTGTTCTGAGACACCTGACCTTTAAGTCATCAGACAGAAGGCTGTGTGCCATATAGGAAGGAAATATTTAGTTTGTCCAGACAGAGGAGGGGGAAAAAAATTAGTCACCCTTACTAGAAGGTGCAGAAAAAGCAGGGCTCTGTGCATTCCCATCGATGAAGCAAAGAGTCCTAACTTCTTTTTTTTTTTGTTTTTAAAAAATTGATTTGAGAGAGAGAGAGACAGATTCTGATAGACATCCATTTGTTGTTCCACTTATTTAATGCATTCATTGGTTGATTCCTGTATGTACCCTAACCGAGGATTGAACCCATAACCTCGGCATATCGGGGACAATGCTCTAACCAACTGAGCTCACCTGCTGACTTCTTAATGTACTTGTTAAAAAGCTAAGACTACCAGGAACTTTTTTCATCTAGCCCTTACTTATTTTAAGAATTCAGTTAAAAGACTGAGATCATAGCAGGGAAATCTGGATATGTTCCCAATTTTGCTATTTCTCCAAAGTTTTCCTGGGATTTTGTTACATGATAAATTCAGCAAGCATCATGTGATCTAATCCCAGGCCGTTGTTAAATGGAACAGGCTGTGGCTCTGCACTTCGGATTGGCTTGACTCTTCCGACCGAGCCGAAGGTGAGCGCGAGCGCCTCGGTCCCAGCAGGCTGCCGACTCCCTCCATGGGGAGAGCTGCTTTATTGTAAAGTCCAAAAAGGAAAATAAAACTTGGTGATATCTCACCCGTATTGTATTCCAGGAGTTTGTAAGTGTGTTATGCATGTGCTTTTTTTCTCAGCAGACTTCTGAAAATTTTAGTTTGTATTCCCAATCCACATGTAATGTTTTTAAACAAAATCATTCTAGTGTGAACCCACTTGGCCTAATATTTGGAAAATGTGCCACCGTTGAGGAAGGCAGGTAGAGGCAGACTCAACTGCTAAGAGAAGATACCTGGGGAAGATGTGCCTTTTGACTGCTCTGTGGCTTTTACAGTTCCTTCCTTTTGAAGAATCTGGTTCTAAATCGGTTCCAGAAAGGTGAATTTCATATTTTGGAGAAAGTATAAGAGACCTGATGAATCAGTGATCTCAGGGCTGGGCAGTCTAGAAATGTTAGCAGTCTCAAAACAGAAAACACCAAGTAATACATTTTCTTTCTTCTTACTCACAGGCCTTCTTTCAAGGCAAATTGAAAATCACTGGCAACATGGGTCTGGCTATGAAGTTACAAAACCTTCAGCTCCAGCCGGGCAAAGCTAAACTGTGAAGAACTTCCTGTGCCTACCTTTGAAAATCAAGATGAGACTTATAGATGCATATCCACATATTTCATTGTCAGAACTTAGACAGAAACCATGTGTTGGCCAATAGCATGAGATTTGCTTTTCAATGGGTGTGACCAATCCTGTTTTTCCGAAGCTCTGGGTGGGTCGAGCCTGGTGGCGTACTGCTGCTTCGCAGAATCGCGTACGACTGTGCGTTACAAAGTTAATACAGTAATTATGGTTTGGGGAAAATTAGGTTTCACAATAAAATTAGGAACAGCAAAATCCCAAAGCTGTGTAAACAAAGCTCTCACTTTGCTTATGAAGTACGTTTGAGGATTGTTCTCTCAAGACTCGATTTAGGTTTGTCTTGGGAGAATTAGGGAAGAAACGAAATACCAGAAGCTGGCCGGTAATTAGTTTGTGCTCTTAATGACCTTAATCTATTTTCCATTAATAGTTTTTAAAATTCTGTACTGGGATTTAAAAATTTTTTTAAATTTTGCATTTTGCGCCATCAGAATGGTATTTTCTTCCCAAATCTAAATAAAAGAAATATGATCAGAGCTGGGGGCGGGTGGGGAGGCGGAATTTATAACTGAACACAGGCCTATTTTTAAAATAAAAAATATTTTTAAATGGGTTTCCTTCTTGAAAAATCAGTGTTAAATAGTTTTAACAATAAAATTTGCTTTGAGATGCACAGTTTTAAAATTATAATTTCATATTAATTTATAAAGCTTTCAGTCCTTCGTTATAATTTTCCTTCTCATATATTTAGTTTAATTAATAATCCACATTTATCTTCCTAGTTTTTCTAATACTAATGTTATTTCTTATAACTTAGTAAAATACAAGGAAAAATAATGCTTTTGGAAGAACGTTTAATAGAAAATTAAAATAGCTCTTCCTGATCTCCTTTGTTTGTATTGTGTGTGTTCTCTTCCTTCCGGGTTGTCTAAATGAAGGAGATTAAGAGAAACGCTGAAGGATTTACAGCCCGTGTCATCTGGACGTTACCTGCTGGGTTGTGTGCTGGGTGCTCCGACGCAATCACCAGTTCTTGGTTAGGGAGGCCGCTGTTGTGGAAGGAGCGCTTGGCCAGGAGGCTGGGGTCTGTCTTCTCGTAGGCAAATACGTGCTGCATTTTGCCGTGTATAATGTGCACTTTTTGCCTAAATTTTTGAGGGAAAAGTAAGTATGCACATTATTGTACATGGATAGTACTAATTTCATATCTGTATACATTTTTTAAAGATTATTATTTATTTTTAGAGAGAGAAGAAGGGAGAGAGAAAGAGAGGGAGAGAAATATCGATGTGTGAGAGAAATAACAATTGGTTGCCTCTCGCACGTTCCCAACCAGGGTCCTGGCCTGCAGCCCAGGCATGTGCCCTGACCCCAGGAATTGGGAATCGAACCAATGACCTTTCAGTGTGTGGGATGACGCCCAAGCCACCAAGCTACACCAGTCAGGGCTAAATGTTTTAAATTATTTTATTCATGCTTATGTGTTAAAAGTATAACTCTGGAAAGCAATAATGATATCCATATGCAAAATATTACCCCAGAGTATGATAATAGGTTTTGTTCCTAAATATAAATGAATACATAATTGAATAAAAAATTAAAACAAAGAAGTTTGGGCCAAAAACATGGGTGTGCATTATACATGGCAAAATGCGGTTAACTGCCTGCTTGGCCTGTTTGTTCAACTGTTAAAAGAGGGGATTTAAGTATTTGGTCTCTAAGGTTTCTTATGCTCCGATCATTCTGGGAGACTATTCAGAGCCTGTATTCAGAGCCCTAAGGACTGTTTGGGAGTTATCCAGGCCCCGCCTTTCTTTTGTACACGTGTCACTTTACCTGAAGGTGGTCAGAGGCAGAAAGCCAGGCAGTTTCGTTTGTTTAGATGCTTTGGAGACTGTGCAGATCAAATCAGGACTGTGTGTGGATCAGATCCCCCTTCGACCATTTAGCTTTTCATGTCCTGTGACCAGCAAAATAGCATTTGGTAGTGGGACAAGATGGTAAATTAAGCCAATATAAGTTGATCTCAAGTCCCATCAAATGAATTCAGAACACAGACCTATTCCTAATCATAGTAGCTTCTTACTCTGAGATGAAAGACTTCAAGAAAAGAGTTTCCACAAAATGTCTGATTTAGCTGTAGTTTGGATTTACTGCATCTCTCTGCCTTCACTGGTCCAGGATAACAAGATATCTGAAATAGGCTTCTGTGATATGTGATATGATGTCTGTAGTGTTATATTCTCTTTTTAAAATACATTTTATTGATTATGCTATTACAGTTGTCCCATTTTTACCCCTTTTATTCCCCTCCACCCTGTACCCCCATCCTACCGACTCCTCCCCACCTTAGTTCCTGCCCATGGGTCATACACATAAGTTCTTCGGCTTCTCCATTTCCTGTACTATTCTTAACCTCCCCTGTCTGTTTTCTGCCTACCAGTTATGCTTCTTATTCCCTGTACATTTCCCCATTCTCCCCAACCCCTCCCCGCTGATAACCCTCCATGGGATCTCCATTTCTGTGATTCTGTTCCTGTTCTAGTTGTTTGCTTAGTTTGTTTTTATTTTGTTTCTTTAGTTCAGTTGTTGATAGTTGTGAGTTTGTTGTCATTTAACTGTTCCTATTTTTTATTATCTTCTTTTTCTTAGATAAGTCCCTTTAACATTTCCTATAATAATGGCTTGGTGATGACCAACTTCTTTAACTTGACCTTATCTGGGAAGTACTTTATCTGCCCTTTCTAAATGATAGCTTTGCTGGATAGAGTATTCTTGGATGTAGGTCCTTGCCTTTCATGACTTGGAATACTTCTTTCCAGCCCCTTCTTGCCTGTAAGGTTTCTTTTGAGAAATAAGCTGCTAGCCTTATGGGAGCTCCTTTGTAAGTAATTGGCCCCTTTTCTCTTGCTACTTTTAAGATTCTCTCCTTATCTTTAATATTTGGTAATGTGATTCTGATGTGCCTTGGTGTGTGCTTCCTTGTGTGCAACTTCTTTGGGACTCTGTGAGCTTCCTGGATATCCTGGAAGTCTATTTCCTTTTCCAGATTGGAGACGTTCTCCTTCATTATGTTTTCAAATAAGTTTTTAATTCCTTGTTCTTCCTCTTCTCCTTCTGGCACCCCTGTGATTCATCTCTTGAATGAATGTTTCTTCTTTAACTCCCTGGTTGTCGGACTTCCATATATTTGATGTTCTGGCAGTTCTGGTTATTTTTTGTTTTTAAATTTGTTGTTCTTTTGGTTGTGAGAAGAGGCAAAGTGTATCTATTTGTGCGTCCGTCTTGGCCAGAAGTGTAGTGTGTTCTTACGTCCCACTTTTTGAGTCTTTTTAAAAGTTGTTTATTCATTGCATTTGTCTAGTGGTTACCTTACACAGGTGCTATTTTGAGGGTACAGGGCTCGGCACTGGAGAGAGTGGTAAGCTCCTCCACTCTCAGTACTTACACTGTCATGGAGAAGCAGTCAATCAAAGAGATGAACAATTATCACAGACTTAATGTGCCATGCAGGAAATGGTAGGGGTGCTGGGATGGAGAAGCACATTGAGGGGCCTCCTTTGATAAAGTGGTTAGGAAGACATCTCTGAGGGAGTAATTTTTTTTTTTTTTTTAATGACAATTTTTTTTTTAAAGATTTTTATTTATTTATTTTTCAGAGAGAGGAGAAGGGAGAGAGAAAGAGCAATGTATGGTTGCCTCTCACATGGCCCTCATTGGGGACCTGGCCCGCAACCCAGGCATGTGCCCCGACTGGGAATCGAACCGGGACCCTCTGGTTCCCAGCCCGCGCTCAATCCACTGAGCTACACCAGCCGGGTGAGGGAGTAATTTTTAAGCTGAGATCTAAAGGGTGGGCCCTGGCCAGTGTGGTTCAGTTGGGGCATTGTCCCATAAACCTAGAGGTCACGGTTTTGATTCCTGGTTGGGGCACATGCCTAGGTTGCAGGTTTGGACCCTGGTTGGGGAGCGTGTGAGAGGCAACTGATCAATGTTTCTCTCCCACGCACTCTCCTTCCCTTCCCCTCTCTCTAAAGTCTGTAAGCATGTCCTCAGGTGAGGATAACAATAAAATAAAATTAAAAAAATAATAAAGGTTGAGGACTGAACCATTACAAAGAACATTGCATAAAAGGGTAGAAAGGAGCTTGACATGTTCCAAAAATTGCAAGGAGGCCAGTGTGAGTGGAACATAGCGAATGGGAAGGACAGGCTAAGGTGAGGATGGATAGCTACGAGGAAGTGAATTGCACTGGAACCTGTTTATTATGGTGTGGCGTTTGTATGCCATTCTCAGTGCAGTTGGGAGCTGTCGAAGGTGCAGCCTTACACATATTATTTCTCACTCATGCTGCATATCCATTTTGCCATCACATCCCAAGTCAAGAATCCAGGCTAATGGAGCAGCCAGTCTCTGGAACATTCTGGTCATCATGGCGTAAGAGAGAAAAATGTAAAGTACACACTGGCTATATAGACATATTTTCAAATTGTTGACACTATAACATATGTCCCCCCTTTTCTCCCTACATTGGCTCTTAAAGTCTCCACCCAAAAGTGATCCATATCATTTTTGCTCCCATTTCCTTATCCAAAGAAAGTTACGTGGTCCCCGCCCCTAACCGCACAGTGTCACGGTGTACTGGAAGGAGAGGACGGAGTTGGAATATCTGTGGAAGAACTGCTGAGCATCACAGAAGGGCTGTCAGCAGAGGAATGAAACGATTTAAACTGGCGCCGTCGCTGCTCTGTGTACTGAGGGCAGGGCCCGGAGAAGGGTGACCCGGTGCAAGAAGGTGGAGCCCTGGACGGGGGGTCAGTGGTGGAGATGGAAGCGGAGAAGGAAGCAGAGTAGAGCTGACAGACTTGGTGACTAGATGTAGGGGCAAGAATGACCTCCAGTGACTGGCCTGGTGGTGAAGAGTGTGCCATGACTGGAATGACTTGGAGACAAGCAGGTTTAATGTTTGAAATAATAAGCTCCATTTTTGAACTTAACTTTGAGATGTCTGAGAGGCTTCCCAGTGGAGATACTAAGGAGGACGTTGGGTTACAAGATGAGCTCAGAGGTAAGGTCAGCTTGGAGTCCCGAGCACAGGGGTGGTCTTAAAGCTACAGGAATGCTGATATCACCTGGGGAGGGAGGAAAGGGCATTGGAGTGAGCTTGAGGAACTTCAGCCTTTAGAGATCAGGTAGAGGAGGAGGACTCAGGCAGTTGGGATGCGGACAGGGACTGCAGAGGTGGAGGGAAATTTCCCGAGAAGAGAGTACAGCATAGCCAAAAAGTGGGGATGATCACCTGTGTCCTGTGCTACGGTGAGGTCAAGCAGGGTGATGTCTGGAAAGCATCTACTGAATTAAATTTGGCAACATTACAAGTCACTGGTGGTCACTACAAAATCAGTATCAGTGGAGCAGTAGGGGTAAAAGCTAGATTGGAATTAGTTTTATAAAGAGCTCGAATAATAACAGAGTTCTATTTGGTAGCGATAGGTTCAGTTTCCAAGTGGTTCATACAGAGCAAGCACTTCAGCTAATACTCCAGTTCCAGATTAGGCTGCCTTGCGCATGCCGTTCTCTGTGTCCACCCCTCACGTCACCCATTTGGCAAATTCCTTTTCATGCCTTAGCTTTCCGGAAGCTGTCCTCTGTCACAAGTAGAGCTAACCATTCCTTTGTAGTAATCTATTTCTGCCTCCCACTGAACAGAGAGCTCTGTAAGGACAGGGAGAGCAGCATCTCCTGCATCCGCTCTGATACCTCCAGCACAAGTTCTTGGCTTACTGTCATCAAGGGAATAAATAAGATAAGTTGAAGAACAATTTTGTATTCACAGGGACCATTTTGGAGGATAGGAACCTTGTCACAGAAATGTGTGCTCTATTACAATGACCTTCTGTTGCCCTGATGATGAAAGAACATTAAAAATTCCCTGTTAGCCCTACCTGTCCTGCTCTTTCTCTGAAAATATTTGCAGCTTCTCAGAACAGAGTTCAACTTAAGATTGAAGCAGCCCAAATAAATACAAAAAGTCACGTTGCTGTAGTTCTGTTACGTTTTTAAAACGTGGCCTAGTGGATTCTGGGTGCATTCAAATCAGTGGCCTTGTTGCTGGACTTGCTGAGATGGACTCCGGCTCTCAGTTTTCTGCGGTCTTCGTTGCACGCGTACAGGAGCGATGATGGGGAGCACGATTAAGGGGCTGAGCGTGGAGCTGGGCGCGCAGAGGAGTCATGAGATGTGATCAGCAGAGTCCGGAGTCAGGTCCTGTCTGCCTCCTGGAAGCTGAGTTAGGACAAGGCATTTAGGCGTCACCAGCCTTTAGTTTCTTCCTCTGCACAAGGCAGATGCTGTTCATTTTTTTTTTTTTTTAGAGATTTTATTTATTTATTTTCAGAGAGAGGAAGAGAGGAGAAGGGAGGGGAGAAAGAGCAATGTATGGTTGCCTCTCACATGGCCCTCACTGGGGACCCGGCCCGCAACCCAGGCATGTGCCCCGACTGGGAATCAAACTGGGACCCTCTGGTTCCCAGCCCACACTCAATCCACTGAGCTACACCAGCCGGGCTCACTGTTCATTTTTTTTAATAGTCTCATTAGACTGTGAACACCTTAAGGATAGAAACTCTATGTTCTTTATCTTCATGTCTGTAGTATTAATGCCATGTCTGCCAGAATGGGCATGAATAAAAGTTTCTTGAAGTAATGCTTGAACCTCGAAGTACCCGCTGAGCTAAAGCCAGCCCAGAATAAAAGTTTCTTGAAGAAATGAGGATGAGACAGTGGTTACTGAAGTTCTTTTTAAATTGTAGAATACCTTGTCAAATGTTCCATCACACATAAATATAAACTTCTATTTTCCTCATATACATTACCTTAGAAAAAAGAAATAGAAATCCTATCATTAGCAGTTTTATCTTTGGAAACTTAAGCAGTTTCAGAAAATAGTAATTTAGAGCAGCCTGGTATGGTGGGAAAACTTGGGGCCCATCAGATGACATCTGGGTCCTGGCTCTGGCACCCAGACAGCTTTGGGACTTTGAGACAGCAACTCTGAGCCTGTCTCTCCATAAAAAGGCAACGATAGTGCCCACCTTGATGGTTTTGGAATTAGCAATTTTAGCTGTCAAATGTCAGGCACACGGTAGTACTCAATAGGTAGGTGGTGCCTAATGTTGTGGAGGGAATTCTTTTTAACTTGAAGGAATTTACTCATTGGAACATTTTGTGACCACCCTTTGAGTTCAGATAATCAGCTGGCATCAGGATTGGGGGCAAGTTGCTTTTTAAATGAACTGTTTGCCTTCTTACATTTTCCTCAAGAGTCATTAAAATTTAATGGTATCTGTACCTAAGTGAATGAATCTAGAATTATTTAGTTTAGTGTTCAGAAGTTTTGCATTTCAGCTGAAGATTACAGTCCTAGCTGCCCATGGCGTGGTTGCTTTTTGAACACAAAGAAGTTGCTTGATGTTATTGACTAGGGAAAAAAAACAGTAATCAGCCAGATTGTACCTCTGGGTAAATTACTCTGTGGGATTGAGTTTGTTTGGAGACCACACTGATAGGAATTAGGAATTTGGGATATAGTACTGAACAGCTAATGAGGGCCTTGAAAGGTTTATGCCCTATCAGGAACCATGGCCACGTCTGGCCAAATTGTAATTTTTCTCAATAGAGTTACAAAATCTACTGGAAAGGTCCAGTATTAATATCTATCTGGAGACTGCTGCAAACAAACAGCTCTTTAGTTCTTGGTAAGAACAGAGAATATTGGGCCAGATTTCTGGCCCTTAAGAAACGTGGCGTCTGATTCCGTTTGGCAGGAAGTTTAATTTGGTGTGGAATTTTAGCCAGACTTCTTGGAGAAATATCGGTATATATTTGAAATGTATCGTGTCCAAAACTTACTGCAAAAAGTGATGTCCATTGAGTCTACCAGTTCTATGAATAGTCATTTCAATACTACGTAAATATTCACAGTGCTGTTTTCAGCAGCATGTAGTAAATACTTGACTTTGTTGTTCCTGAATTTGTGGCCAGAAACTTTTGTGTACAATTGGGAGACATTCATTGTAGTCTGCTGTTTATTTAAATTGCAGGCGGAGAAGCAGTACGTGCTATAGTTTTCTGACCAGCTACGAAGTGGGTTGTTGTGTAATTCACCTTTTAGAATGGGACACCTGTAGAGTACTGAACACTTGGTTCAAGATTAAACACCTCATTAGAACTTAAATAGGTGGAAAAGTTCAGACAGGAAGACATAGCCATGTAAGAGAAAGGTTGACTTAGGTGGCCTGAAAGGTGACTTCAGTTTGGCAAAATGATACCCAAGGGCAGAGTGTGATAACAGTTCACAGATATTTAAGAAGTGGAAAGACGGCCCTGACCGGTGTGGCTCAGTTGGTTGGGCATTGTTCTGCAGAGTGAAAGGCCGCAGGTTCAATTCCTGGTCAGGGCACGTGCCTGGGCTGCAGTTTTGGTCCTCGGTCATTGCACATATGAGAGGCAACCAATTGATGTTTCTGCCTCTCTCTTCCTCCCTCCCTTCCCCTCTCTCTAAAAAGTAAATTAAAAAAAAAAAATGAGAAGACCAAAGAGGGGAAAGAATTCTTTTTCTTTGTTATTGGAAGTAATGGGAAGAAACAGGTTTCAGACTGAAATCAGGTGAGTCCCTGACAAGAAAAATTGGTCACGAGTGGACTAAGGTCTCCAAGCACAGAGGCATCCCTACTGGCATTGCACCGTGAAAGATGTATCTTAACAGGGGCCGAGAGAGCGTCTGAATGGGAGGAAATATTTCATTGGCAGCTACTCTCTTGAGGATTCCTCCTTTTGCCATTTACAATACCCTTTTTTCTTCTATGGGCCAGAAAGAAGACTTGACCCTTCTTATATTTCTTTGTTCATACCCTGACTTGTTCCGTGACTTACTTGATATCTTTGGAAGAAACAAAGAATTCAAAAGCTTTTAAGCTTTCACAGTGTGAAAGTAGCCTGATTTTCTTTTATTTGTTTTCGTCTTTTTTTAGTCCATTTTTTTTTAATCTACCTTAAGGAAGAATTTTCAAGCCACAGAACGGTAGCTGCAGTGTAGGATCCAACTCTCATTGGGGTTGGAACCTGAAGACCGGGGTGTAAATTGTGGCTCAAGTACTTGTTCGCTGGTCGCCGAGCAAGTCGCTTGTCCTCCCTGAGCATCGGTGTTCTCAAACACAGAGACAATGACACTGTCGTGCTGGTTGTGAAGATGAAGTGAAGTGAAGTGACGTGTGGGAAATGCTGTTGTACCACGGATCGGTTTCCATTACTAACCTTTGCGTAGTTCTCTCTTGCTGCCGTACACATAATCACCACAAACTTAGTGGCTTAACTCGGCACAGGTTTATCTCAGAGTTCCGTAGTTGGCAGAAGTCTGCGTGGGTTCGGCTGGATTCTCAGCCCCAGGTATCATGAGGCCAAAGTCAAGGTGTTGGCAGCCCTGGACTTTTACCTGGAGGCTCTGGGAGGGAGCCTGCTCCACGCTTATTCAGGATGTTGGCAGAATTCAGTTCCATGCTGCTGCGGGACTGACATCCCGCATCCTTGCTGGCGGCCTGGGGTTGTTCTCAGCTTCTAGAGGCTGCCTGCATCCCCTTCATCGTCAAAGCTAGATGAGTCTTCACATTTCAGATCTCTCTGATGTCCCCTTCAGCCTCATCTCTCTTACCTCCAGCCAGATAAACTTCTGTTTTTAAGAGCTTGTGTGATTAGGTTAGGCCCACCAGGATAACCTCCCCATTGGAAGGTCCGTAACCTTAACTACATCTGCAAAGTCCCTTGTGCTGTGTACTGAATTCACAGGCTCTGCAGAGAGGGGTGTGGACATCTCTGGAGATTCTTTTCGGGGCTAGAAAGGGACCTTACAGAACAGAAGGTTCTTGCCCTGGAGGGTTTAGCAATCCAGTGCGGGACAGACGAAAGCATGACGTAGGGCAGAAGCCCAACAGTAGTTTGTGCGGATGTTATGGGAGCCCAGGAGGCTTTCGGTACCTGACGTGACCTGTGTTTTTTCCATTATGCCCTGCTGTCCTTTCATGTCTTTTATTGAGCTCCTTCAGATGGAATCTGTATACACAAAGCAACATCATGTGATTTGATTTCTAAACATCCAGAAAACCACGCTGCTGCCACACCTCAGTATTTGGGACTCTGCTACTTAATAAGGAAGGGTTTTGAGTCCTCTGGTGATGAAGTATAACAACACCTTATCTCCCCTTATCTTGTTCCTTATATCCCCTTTTTCCTCATCAGACCCTCTTGAAAGTCTTGTCCTTCAGGTCTAGCTCTCCAGCCAGATGTATGTCTAGCCTCTTGAGTGTTCTTGTTCCTTAGACTGTTTTGAATGAGGAGGCACTGATCCTGGGCAACGCAGAGGTTTCTGTATAAGCCTTTCCACTGTCATTTCTATTTTAATGTTTCCTGGGTGTTTGGTCAGTTTTCAGTAATAGTTTGTAACGATGGCAGCTGGCTTTTTTGACTACTTACCATGTGCCAGGTGTTGTGCGGAGTCCTATACTTCCATTTTCATAGTAATTTAGACATTCTGTAAAGTGTAGGTACTATTTTTATCTTCTTTTGAATCCAGTTTGGATTTGAACCCAAGTCTAAGTCCAAAGCTGGTACTCAACCCCATCCACAGCACAGGCAGATTCAGGAACCCTACACTGCAAACTCAGTTCTGTCTTTCCGGCCCTCCTGAGAGAGAATTTGCTTCTAGAGCACCACAGTTGCCTCCAATTTTCCACCTGAGACACTCAAAGTGATTCCTCCATGTTATACTTCAGACAAATGATTTTAGCGTGTGTCTGTCTGCAGCACGGGACAGCCACAGCACAGGTGTGGGCGTGCAGCGACTTGGCGTTCCACAGAAGGCCTATTTCTTGGGGTTGGGGAAGGGGGGCCAGTATGTGGTGCGCCCTCTGGCTGGCCTCCGCAGTTACAGGAAACCAGAGAATACCTTTCCCCACAGGGTATATAAATCCTTAAAATATTTAAGGACTTAACATGGTACCTGGCACTTAGTAGGCCCTCAGTACATGCCGTTTCGCATTGTCCTAGAAGGTTTTCTTTAGTTCATGGGTATTCAAATATCTCATTCTAGCTCTACTTGACTCCACGCTCCATGTTGAGAAGACATGAGCTGCATCTCTGTGTTGGCCCCGGTCCAACCTGTGAATCATACCAGTGCTCATAAGTTCGAGCTTAGAGAGAATTAGAGTATGAGACCAAAGAAGGCAAAATATTTCCCTTTCCCTTTCTTGCTAAATTCCTGAGTTTTTGAGATCATGGAAACCGAAAGACCTGGGTTCAAATCCAGCCTCTGCACTTGCCCATTCAAGTCACCTGCCTGTTTCCATCATGGAAAGAACTTGGGCTGTGGGGAAGGGTAAACCCGTACATTTTACTCAGTTACTCAATCACACCTTTTCTAAGGCTGTCTCCTTATCCCTGAATGAGGGCAACAGCAATTCTTCTCTTGCAGGGTTGTGAAAATTACAGAACAATGCATGTGGTACAGGATGCAGCCGCAGAAGCCAGTGAAAAGTCTGGAGCTTTTACATGAGCCATTCATTCATTCATGGCCTTGGCAATTTAGGTTTAGCAAATGGTCATAAGTTTGGGTTCTTTCTCCTTCTCCCTATCCAGTAGGAGGGCAAGGTAGCTCTGGGCCTGACCACAAGGCCAGAGCAGGTATGAGGGGAGCCTTGTCGGGCAGTGGAGGTGCCAAGTACCACCTAAACCCAGCCCTGCCGCCTTCGACCGCTGCCAAAAGCCCCTGGCACCAAGCAGTGTTGCTTCAGCTGCTAGTAGTTAATTCTCCTTTGCTTGGAAAGGTTTTCAGCTCCTGAGAGCAGCATGGTGCATGAGGGCTCACTCCCCTTGTCTCCCTGTGACTGGGATCCGCATGCACCCTACTCCCTGCCCAATTTACCTTCCTTGAAGTCTCACCAGGCTGTGCGCCCAGGGCCAACGTGGGAGTGAGGAGTGTGGGGCGGGCGTAGAGCTTTTCCGGGAATCGGCCCAGCGGGGTCTTGGCTGGCTGCCCTGTGAGCCAAGGCCCAGGACCCCGGGGTGGGAGAGTGAACCGAAAGGTACTCGCGCCTGGAGCAGCTGCAAAAGCTGTCATGAGGAAGAAACTGATCTCAAAGGCACTGGGTGGAAGAGGCCCTCTCCCCGACCCTCATTCAGGTGCTGGGGCCTAAAAGGGGTCCAGTTCCACTGTGGAAGCCTGGGAACTAGAAAGTGTTGCGGACTAGACACCCCGCCTTTCCAGTCTCTTGGTTGGTGGGTGGGGTGGGGAGTGGTTCAGCGGCCCAGCCAGGGCCGGGACGGGAGAGGGGTCGGTCCTGCGGCTCTGCCTTCCCGAGAAGTGGGGCCCGGCCAAGTCCAACGTGGGGAAGGGGCAGGCGTCCCCTCCCCGCGCCTGTGGGGACCCTCCGCCCGTGTCCGGAGGACGCCCTTGTCCAGCAGATGCACGCGGGGAGTGGGGAGGGGTGGCGGGGGAGAGGCGGGGAAGAGGAAACCCACAACAAAACTTGCGTCGCCGAGCGCACGGCTGGACTTGAATGGAAGGAGCCCGCGCCCGCAGAGCGCAGCAGAAACTCGGAGGAGCGCGTTCGGCCGGTGGGGCGCGGTGCAGCGCGGGGAGGCAGCAGGTACCGGGCGGGCGGCCGGGTGGGCCAAGTGGTCGGGGCCAAGCCCGGGCAGCGAACTCGGACTTCCCGCGGGGTGCGTGCGGACCTCCCGAGTGGGACCACCCGAGTGGGACTGCCGCTTCTCGCATTTCTCCCCTCTAAGCCCTGCGCGGAGGGCAGGGCGGGGAGCTCTCCCTCGGGGGCGCGACCCCTCCGCGATCCATTGGGACCTGGCACGGCCCTTTCTCCTCTCCGGCCAGAGGCCGGTCCCAGCCCCCGGGCCCCTCCCGCTGCGCACATCTGGAAAGAATCTGAGGGCGGATGGGCGGGGGAAGTGGGAGGACGCGGGCGGGTGACAGAGAATGTGAGGGGCAGGTGGAACTGGGTAGGGGGCGTGGGCCCCTGTACCTAGAGCCCCGGCTCAGTTACCCCGTGTCTTTCCACGCCACTCGTCCCAGCTAGTCCACCCTTCGACCTCTGCACAGACAGAAACGGAGGCCTGTAGGGGCAGAAATCTGCCCCTGGGACGTGCGGACAGGTGAGGAGGAGCCCGCGCGCCCACCTCCGGGACCCTCTTGGGGCTCGGCTCCCCAGCCCAGAACTCTTAGCTGGTGGCCGGGTGTCTGTCGATTGGTCTCAGCGGCTGCCTCCCCGCTGGGGCAGCTGGACTGAGGAGGGAGAACTCGGAGGGCGGGCAGAAGGGTCAGCGCCCTCCCGCTAATGCGGTGAAAACCCCAGGTCGTAGGTCCCTGAACCGCCAGCCTGGCCTGGGGCGGGACCAGATCGCGGCTTTAGAATACCTGATGCGTGGTCAGGTGGAAGAGGAGGTGGCGTCGGCGAGCTGCTGGTGGCCGGTGGAGCTGGGGCTGGGCTGGGCTGGGCTGGGCGGCAGCTGCAGCCCGAGCGTCAGGAGAGGAGCAGGGACGGGCGTGCGTGCCGCGCCGACGCTCTCCGCCTGGGAGGCACAGTGGGATGCGTGCCCGGCGCTGAGAGTGCATCTCGGAACTGCAGGGCACCGGCCGCCTCAGCGTGAGCCCTGGGACGTAGGCGGCCAGGGAAAGTGAAGCTGTGGTCCACCTGGCTCCAAGGACACTACTGGTGTGAACTGGGAGAGCCCCTGGAGGTCTTGTCCCCTTTTATGGGCCAGGGCCCCATCTACTCCAGCCCAGAGTGCTGTTAATAAATGTCAGATTCACATGACTTTTCATAAGAGCTTGTGGGAGCATATTTTGTCCCTTTGATCTGAATTTTGGGCCCAGGGCCACTAATGGCGGCACCTTTAGGCCTGGTAGAGTCATACACAAGAGCTCCGACCATGACTTGCCTGGAACCCACTGTGGCTCCCTAACACGGGCCTGTAGCCTGGCGGCTGATGCCTTCCTTGCAGGTGTGGATGCCATCCTGTTTACCCTTCCCTAAGCACACCTCCCTCTCCCCCACCCCAACCCTGTGCCTTTGCTTGTGCCCTGAGCCCTGCCTGGAGTTCACGTGGAGAACTCCTACTCAACCTTCAAGACCAGCTCAAGGCTCTGGGTGGGAGTCAGAGACACAAATTCTAGTCCTGGTTTTGCCCTTAACATACTAATCCATAAACAGGGAGTCAGATGAGATAATGTAGATCTTTTCCAACACTGCCTTTCACAAATTCATTCCTTTATTCAGTAAATGTTTTCTGAGCCCCAACTCCATGTGGGCAGGGGTGCTGTGGGAGCCTGGAGGAGCTCCCTAACCCAGCCAAGGGGGCAGGAGTGGAAGACTAACTCTTAGTCTTGGGGTTTCTATTGGGATCTATAAGATGTAATTGTTTGGGGCCAATGCAGAGCAGGTGATCAGCAAGTCTTCACTGAATTTGAGTGGAGGAGGAAGGTCTTGCTTGGGGTTAAGGATCTGCCTTCTAACTTGAAGATTTTCCTTCCCCTTCCTTCTTCTTTCTGCCTTAATCCCATACTTCAGCCCTTTAGAACACTGAGATTTGGGGTGGGCAGGCAGCGGGTCCCAGGACGTCCTCAGTAGCAGTAACCCTGTGTGTGTAAGTCACACTTGCTGGGCTTGTTATTTCATTTAATCCTCATGGGGAGCTCGCATCTCCATTGCCAGGACTAGTAAACAGAGGCCCAAAGCAGTGAGGTGACTCATCCCGGCTCAGGACTGGACCCCGTACACTGTTGTCACTAAAGCTCTCCACAGGAGGACGAGAGCTCACCACAGATCGGGCTGCCCCTCTCGCCCAGCCTTTGCTTTCCCAGAGATGTGAGTTGTTCCCCACCAGCGGAACTCCTCACTCTGGGGACTTCCAGAGACGAGGGGTCTCTTCTGTCCTTTATTCTCCCACACGCGGCTCCAGTGTGGCTGGGCGCATAGAAGAGGCCCCAGGGGCGAACTTTGCTCAGCAGCTCTCAGAACAACAGCAACAAAAACCGAGACACTGAGGGGTCAGCGAGGGAGCAAAGGACACACAGCAAACCAGGTGGTGGAGCTGGGGCTGCCCAGGATCCCAAGGTCCTGAGGGTGGCTGGTGGCACTGGGGTCACCACTCTCTAAGCCCTGTCTGATCTTCTCCCTTGAATCCAGCTCCTCCCCTGCCCCTGCAGCCCGGCCCCTCCCAGTCTGCCCAGAACAGGCTCCGTAACCCTTCCGGCACCACTGCACAGCCCCTAAAAGCTCCGCACTCTCCGTCCATAAGCCTGCCAGGGCCATGCTCCTCATCTTCCCAAAGGTAAGGGTCACTCTCCCTAACCTGGCTTTCCAGTCCCTTCTTCGCCTGGACTTGTGGTCACTCTCCACTTGAATGACTCTCAAACTCCAACCTCTGCCACTTCTGGAGGTTTCTGGAGGTCATAACGTGGGCTCTCTTGCCCCCAGAGCTTTGCACAAGCCGCCCCTTGCCCGTATCGCCCTTTCCCTTTGCCTGATGCTCACCCTTCACAGCGAGTGAGGCATGCCCGCTTTGGGGAAGCCTTCTCGGCCCAGGCGGGGCTCGGCCTCCTCGGAGTTACTGGGGACTTCCGCTTCCCTTCATCGCACGTCTGATGACAGCGGAATTATGATACTCAATTTACACATAATGTCCAATAGAAATATAATGTGAGCTGTGAGTGCTATTTATACCTCAAGTCTAATAGAAATACAGTGTGAGCCGCAAATGCAAGTCACATATGTAATGTAAAATTTTCTAGATGCTGCAGGAAAGTAAAATGAAAGAGGTAAAATTAATTTTAACAAATTATTTAACTCAATAGAGTCAAAAATATTATCATGTAATCAGTATAAAAATAAATGAGATATTTTATGATATCATTAATATTCATAAGATATTTTACATTCTTTTCTGTCCTGAGCCTTTGAAACCCACGCACACTACATTTTACACATACAACACCTCTAGGTTCAGACTGGCCGCACCTCATGTGCTCAGCAGCCACGAGTGGCCACCACAGTGGACGGTGCAGGTGTGGGCTTCTTAAAGGCAGGAGCATGCCCGAACTGTCTGGCTGGGTCCTCAGTGCCCAGCTGTGCTTTGCATTAGCCACAGCATCGTGGGTAAGACCTGGGCTGGGAGCTCAGCTTTGCCATTTAACAGCTGTGCTCCATTGGCCAGTCCTGCTGGGTCTCCGCTCCCCCATCCATAAAGTGGTGATGATAACATTTTCAATATGGCTCACAATGTTAATATAAATTAAATAGTTTTACAGATACATTTTACAGATCTTTGCAGACGCAAAGCTGAAGGTGAGGGAGGAAAAATAGCTAGCCCAGTGAGTGCACAGGATATGTGGGGAGGACCCGTTTGCCTGGCCTTCTGCCCTGATTGAATTTAGGGCCTGGACCTGTGCCTAACTCCCCCTCCCACAGTCCCGTTCTGTGGCAGGGTCAGACAGACTAATTCTGGTGCTCCAGGGGCTGGAGGCTGTGGAGCTTGCTGGGGGTTATAATGTGCCGTGGGAACAATGGTCTGTGGACTGGCTGAGGATTTATTGCCCATTTGGTCAGGGGATGGGGCAAGCAGGAGTGTAGCAGGGTGGGCATAGGGCCAGGCCGCAGCCCACTGACCCCTGGAGCCTGGGGCTCTTTGTTTGCTGGGCTCCCTCATTCTCTGTTGGGCCAGGGCTGGGGGGCCCAAGTCTGCTTAGGCCTTGAGGACATATAGGGTCCACCAAAACTGGTGGCCACCCCTCTTTTCCCTTCTCACACCTTTCAAATCTTCCGGGAGGAGGTGGATCTGGGACTGGACCAAAAAGCACAGCAGGATCTAGACAGGGAAGGGTGAGAAGCAGGGGTTCTGGAGCAGGCAATGGTGTGGCTTGCATGTGAACAAGGACCATGGATCGGATATTAGTGGTGGGAAGGGCCAACATTTATTGAGCACTTACTGTGTGCGGTATGTGCATCCCACTGACTCTCAGCCTTTCATTAGGACGACCCTGTTACCAGCCCAGGGATGAGGAGGAAGCTGGGTTTAGAGGGTGCCAACATTGCCCAAAGTCCCACAGCTGGCAGGAGCCAGGGCTGAGCTCGCAGCCCCGACTGTCTGGCTCCAGAGACTGCTTCTTAATATACCAGCGTCATCACCGAGCTTCCAGTTTACCCAGGTCCCCCGGACCCACCGGCGTGTCAGACTCTTCTAACAGTTCTGTGGGTTGTGGTCCCTGACCTAGTGGGAGGGGGACAGGCTCAGACCGGGGTGAAGTGCCCCCAGCCCGCACACTTGCCCTGGCTGGGGGCATTACGGCAGGCAGTACTGATAGCCACACCTCATCACCTGATAGGTGCCAGGTGCTTTGTGGCTCTTCCCTTGTGGATTCCTCACAGAAGCTGGTATCTGTTAAGAAGCAGGCTCTGGAGACAAGTATTATCTGTAAGATGAGGAAACTGGCTTAGTGAGGTCAGAGCTGCTAAACGGTAGGCGGGGACAGAGATGGGGCACAACCTCTCACACCTCACAGAGGGGGATGGCATTCCAGGTAGGAGCAGGATGTGCAAAGGCCTGGAGGGAGGGACTACTAAATAGACCTGTATACTTGGGGCAGGTGGGTGCAGAATTGGAAGAGAGGCAGGGCCAAGTCCCAAAGACCTGAGAATGGCAAGCTGGAGAGCTGGCCCTGCCCACCGTGGCCTGTGGCAGCTGGAGGAGGGACACGGCCTCCCAGCACTGCCCATGTGGGAGCTCAGCAAAACCCAGGCTAAGCCCTGCATGTCACAGTTCTTCCTGGGCCTCAGCGTACCTTCTGTAAAGTAGGGGTACAGGTTCTCTGGGACCAGGCCTGGTAAGGGTTGTGGGAGGTTTTGCAGACCTGCTTAAAAATGGCTTCCCTTCACGTCGTCCCTCCAGAGGGCAGCCCTTATGGGGAGTCGCCAGATCAGATGCATTCGAGGACAGGGTCCGGAGTGGGCTCTGCCTGGTGCCAGGAGGGCCCCATTAGGCCTTCTGTGGGTCCTCGCCCTGTGCCTACTGTACCTAACAGGTGAAGTCAGCCCTGCTTCCGAGGTGGGTCTGACTCGACCTCTCTTGCAGGCACCATGGCCCGGAGCAGGGCGCTGCTGTTCCTGCTGCTGTTGCCCCCCCAGCTGCAGCTCGGACTGGTGCTCGCCGTGAGGGCACCTGTGTTTGGCAGAAGTGGCACCCACAGTCTGAGTCCTGAAGAGAACGAATTTGTGGAGGAGGAACCCGTGCTGGTCCTGAGTCCGGAGGAGCTGGGGCCTGGACCAGCCACCATTAACTGCCCCCGAGACTGTGCCTGCTCCCAGGAAGGGGTTGTGGACTGCGGCGGCATCGACCTGCATGAATTCCCAGGAGACCTGCCTGAGCATACCAACCACCTGTCCCTGCAGGTGAGACCGGCACTGCACCCGTGGTCACCGGGGCCCGCCCCAGAACCCCCACGGTCACAGCTCCCAGCTTGCCCAGGACCCCCAGACTTGGGGTGCTAGGGAAGGTCAGACATGCGGATCTGGCTCCACCCTGTGGGTCCCCTCTGTTGTCCTGGTCACGGACACAGAGGACCGTGATGTAACCCGCTTTGTTTCCCTGGGAGGAGTCTGGGCCAAGGCCCGTAAGGAGCATCAGGCCCTGTCTGGAAATGGACACGGACCTGCCCTGCAGCTGAATTTCAGACCCCTTAGAGGCCAGGAAAATGAGGGCAGAGCGGTGGATACAGTGCTCTGGGGGTGGGGGGCAGAGTGCGCTCTCCAGCTGAGGTGTCGGAAGTGGACTCGGAGTTCCAGATGGGGACTCTGGGAGTGCTGGTGCACCCAGCCACCCTCGTGTGGCCCAGGAGCCCTGGGCGCTGTTTCCAGAGGCCAGGTCCAGTGAAGGAAAGTGGCCTGCCCACAGTCACACAGCCGTGGTGGGAGCCCAAGACCAGGGCAGCCTATGAAGAAAAGGACAGGTGACGATAGCACTGATCGTTGGCTCACCCACTCACTCCTCCATTCACAAAATACCTCCTGGGTACCGGCTCTCCGCCTCTCGTCCTGCATGGGGTGCTGGGCACATAGGGAGGACTCGGACACCTTCCCAGCTGTGGGGGAGGCAGAGACCTAAACAGGTACAGGGGGTGATAGGTGGAGATAGAAGGGCTGGTTGTGCGGCCTGGAGCGGCTCCTAATCTAGCTCCCAATCCAACCCAGGAAGGCTTCTGGAGGAGATGGTACCAGACCCAGATCTTAAAGTGTTCCAAGGGGAGTGAGAAATGCAGAGCCCAGAAAGGGAACCAAAAGTGGTTTCTGGCTTGGGTGTGGGGAGGACTGGCTGTCACCAAGTGGGGCATGTGGGGAGCAGGTCTGAGGGGGAGATGACACTCCAAGTTTGAACTTCCTGCGGACACCCATGTGTGCGCTCCTAGGATTCGGGCCCCGCGTGTCTGTTGTGGTCACTGCTCTGCCTCTAGCGCCCAGGTCCAGGCTTGGCCCAGAGCTGGCACCCGGGTCTGTCCACCGCGGGGGAGAATCCCACACGGAGGTGCCCCACAGAAGGACTGGCTCCGGAGACTGGGGCTGAGGGTAGGGTTGGGCCTGCCCCCCATGCTGCCGCCTCCTCACCACCCCGTCCCCGACTCCCCAGAACAACCAGCTGGAGAAGATCTACCCCCAGGAGCTCTCCCGGCTGCATCGGCTGGAGACCCTGAACCTTCAGAACAACCGCCTGACTTCCCGAGGTGAGGGGTCACCCAGGGCCTGGGTGGGGCCCTGGGGGAGGGGAGAGGTTTGGGTGCCCCCGGGGAGAGCCCCACCCTGCAGTCCCTGGGATGTGGCAAAAGCAGGTCTGGGCTGGGCTGGCGAAGGGTCCTGGGTGTCGACTGAAAGCCACCCCTGGGCGTCTCTGAGACCTGGGAGTTGACTCAGGGGAGGGGCTTCAGAGACCTTTGTTGTAGCCTCCACAGTTCCCAGAAGGCCTTTAGAATCGGCCTCAAGTTTTAAAACGTGTTTTTTTTCCCCGATGATGAAAATCATTTTGATTATAATAGAAAATGTGGAAATATAGAAAAATAAAATAAAAAAATTAAAAAACCTGTTCATAATTCTGCCACTTGGAGTTCATCACTATTGACATTTTGGTACATTCCTTTTCATTTTTAAAAAGCAGCTTTATTGAGGTGTGATTTGTATGCATAAGATTCAGCCAATTAATAGGTACAGTTTTATGAGTTTTAGTCATTTATAGTTGCACAACCATCATCACAATCCAATCTAGTCTTTTCTCTTTGTGGTTTTCGCTCCTCGCTGAATTTATAAAATAGGTACTGTAACTGTTGTAAGGGCTCCGTTTCACTCCGCGGCCGGCTCAGCAGCACGTCTCGTGTTGCTAAAACTCCGTGGCCGTCACTTCACACAGCAGCAGCAGGGTATTCCATGGAGGGACACCGCGCAGTTTATGTAACTGTTCCCTCTCGTTAGATAATTGGGTGAGTCCCAACATCTGAGGGTCTGGGAGCCTGGAACCCAGCGTCATGGGCCGGCCTCAGGACTGGAGAGGAGCCAGCCTGGCCAGGATCCCAGGGACAGCCAAATCCTGACACTAGACGGGGCAGGGGCGGGCCAGATGGCGGGGAGGCTCAGAGGCTGAGACCATGCCCTGCCATGGGGCTGGGTTTGGTCCTCTGCGGCTGTGCCTAGCATTCCTTCCTGGCAGGGAAAATGTCCACCCCATGGCCTGACCTTACGGGGACCCATCCCCACCTAGGTGTCCCTGAGCAGGTGAAGGGTTAGTTATCTCTCAGTGGACATTTCCCGCCTGCTCCTCTGAGCTGGGGGTCCTGTGAGCAAGAGGCTGGGAAGGCCTGCTGGGATTGGCTGGGAAGAGAGCAGAGTCACACCTGCCTCAGGGAGTGCCGTCCCCAGTCCCCAGTCGTAGCAAGTAGGGTGGGCTTGGGGTTCGGTGCTGGCGTGCTCCCCTGTAGCGTCTCCTTCATCCAGGGCTCTGACCGATGCCTGTCCTTTGAAGGGCTCCCGGAGGAGGCGTTTGAGCATTTGACCAACCTCAATTACCTGTACCTGGCCAATAACAAGGTGAGGGCCTGCGGCAGGGAGGAAGTGTGCTGACCACGCCCCCTGGTGTCAGAGGTTGAGTTCAGGAAGCTTTCAGGGCCTCTTCTGGGCTGGCCACTGGGTCCTCATTGCTGCTCAGACGCGGCCCAGACCCCACACCTTAATCTGGGGCATCCGAGTGGTCAGTTAATGAAGACAGAGGCCAAGGCTTTCGAGAGCATAGGGGGAGTGAAAGCTCATCTCCACAGGGCAGGGCACTTTCAGGGCTTTGTGGACGAGACAGCATTTAAAGGACCATGAAGGGACACAGGATTTCAGGCAGGGGTTTGAAGGCAGAGGACACTGCAGTAGAAGGGACATCATGAGAAAAGGCACAAAGACACTCAACCTCAAAATATCTGGCATGCCCCAGAGCTCTGTCCTGGCCCCTTTTTTCTGAAATCTCTCCACAATGGCCCCTTCCTCGCCTCCCACTTGAGACTCAAAGGTCCTCCTGCTCCTGGCCACCTCCCATAGATGTCTAATGAAAGTAGGACTGCTTCCCGCTCACGGCCCCCAGCACTGCTGCCGCTCTCTGTCTCTGTGAAGGGGGTCTCCAACCACCTACCATGCTGCTGGCCTGAGTGCAAAGAAAGCCCCAGTGCTTCTCCCCACACCCAGCAGCACTGCAAGCCCTGCCCCGCCCCACTCTCCTGTAACTGGGCAACCCTGCCTCTTCGTTTCTGCCCCTTCTCCTCAGAGTGGCCAGAGTGACTTTTAAAATCATTCCCTGCTTATCCCCCACATCCCCCCTCCCTGCTTAAAACCCTTCAGTGGCTTTGCTTTCCCTCTGGAATGAGAGGCACACTTCCCCTGCTTCTTTGAACTCGTGGCCCCGCCCACTCTCTCCTGCCCTTCTCCCGCCCCCCGCCTCCCATGCTGGGTTTGCTGCCTGGGGTGCTCTCCTCTCCGATGGCATTTATGGTGCCGTCATGCCTTGTGTGTCTGTCACCTGTTCCCTGAGCACCCCACCCATTCTGTCTGCAGCCTGTTTGAATTCCCTGCATAGCAATGATCATTATCAGATACTTTTATTCCTTGTTTATTATCTTTTCCACTAGGATGTAAGCTTGGGTGGAGGGCGAGCCGGGGCGGGGGGGCGGGCGGTGAGCAGAGGACTTCTCTGTCTTGCTGTCCAGGACATGCCCAGTGAGCTCCTGGACCCGTGCCTGGAATGTTGTAGATGCAGGCTCTGCTGCTGAATGAGTGAGGGGTGGTCACTATGGGCTGCGTCTTGGAAAGCAGGATGCTCACTGCCGCTGGACAGAGAGCCAGGGTCGGGGACCAGGGAGGGGAGAGAACCAGGAGAACAGGCAGGGCAGGGGACCAACCTGGTGGGCTTTGAATGCCGAGCACAGGGCTGTGGGGAGCTATGGATGTTCTAGTTTGTGTTGTCGGTGGAAGGGGACAGAAGGCAAGATGGCTGCGTTTGCTGGGAGGAGAGGAGTGAGGGGCCCAGATGAGCAGCAGGCAGTGGGGCCCAGAGCTGACCTTCTCCATTGGTCTTTCTGCCCCAATTCTTCCCTTTCCAGCTGACCTTGGCACCCCGATTCCTGCCAAACACCCTGATCAGTGTGGACTTCGCTGCCAACTATCTCACCAAGATCTATGGGCTCACCTTTGGCCAGAAGCCAAACCTGAGGTCAGAGGTCAGAGGGGGGCCCTGGGCTCAGGCTGGGGAAGGGGAAGGAACTGAGCAGAGGCTGCCCCCTGAGTGAGGCAGAGAGGACCCAAACAGACCCTAGAGGAGGGCCACGCTGTGTGGCGTGGGCAGGAGGCCCTACGCTCGGGGCTGCGGGGGCCACGGGCTCCAAAGGCTGAGACCTAAAGGGGGAGGAAGAATCGGTCCAGGAGGCAAGAACAGAGGGTGGTATCTGTGGATTTATGGAGCTGCGTGAGGTGGCTTCCTTCCTGCCTCAGCCCCTGGAGGAAAGCATCTTCCAGCAGGCAGAGCCATCCCTTCCCTCACTGAGAGCTGCTTTGGGAGGAGTGAGCAGGGCACGGTGGTGCTGGAAAGGCTGGCCCCTCCTGGTGCTGCTTCTGTACCTGAATCTGTCACCTCACTTGATTCCCTCTATCCCCCTGAGGAGCCAGGGTCACTGTGCATGGTCCCGTCCCACAGATGAGAAGGCTGAGGCCCAAGAGAGGCACACAGCAAGAATGAGCTCTACCTTCTATGTATTTCTTTGCTTCCTGGTCTTCTGTTCCTCTAGTGTGTTAGCTCCATGAGGGCAGGGTCTTGTTGGTTGTGTCCATGCCATATCTTCAGAGTCTAGAACATTCCCGGCATGTAGGGGCACTCACTGTGTACTTGCTAAGTGGATGAGGCATCATTTACCCTGAGCCAGGCCCTGTTCTGGGCATCAGGCACACTTCCCATGTTCAGGAAGTCCCACGGAACTTAGAGCCAGCTGTGTGGGGTTGACACGTTGTGACCATCAGGGAATGACTGAGAACCTTGAAGGGTACGGAGAAGCATGGACTGGGGGTCAGAAAACCCTATTTCTGCCACTAACATGTGGGGCAACCTCTGGTGCATCCTTGGCCCCCTCAGCTGTACAGGGGGCACAGCATTAGGTAGAGTCTGAGGTTCCTCAGAGGAGAGGAGGGTGCCCGAGGCCTCAGGCCCAACCTGAGCGAGGTCTGGAGGCTCCAGGGGAGCGGGCGCCAGACCGGCGAGTGAGGACAGCCCTGCGCCGCGCCCGCAGATCCGTGTACCTGCACAACAACAAGCTGGCGGATGCCGGGCTGCCCGACAACATGTTCAACGGCTCCAGCAACGTTGAGATCCTTATTCTGTCCAGCAACTTCCTGCGCCATGTGCCCAAGCATCTGCCACCCGCCCTCTACAAGCTGCACCTCAAGGTAGGAGGGAGAGGGCAGATGGGGCACCCCCAGAGCAGGGACCCGCAGCGGGGCAGGAGCCCAGGCCCACATGGACACAGCAGCCAGGCGGTGAGACCCTGGCACAGCATCCACAACAGAGAAGCAGGCAGAAGCCTGGGCTCCTGGTTTTCAGCCCTACACCCAGAGCACTCCAGGCCTGGGCCCATGCCTCAGGGCTCCCTCAGACCCCTCTCCACATGCCCTTTGGCTCTGCGCTTGCCCCTTGGCTGTCTCTCATGCTCCCCTCCCCACTGTCCACCTGGCCCCCAGAACAATAAGCTGGAGAAGATCCCACCAGGTGCCTTCAGTGAGCTGAGCAACCTGCGGGAGCTGTACCTGCAGAACAACTACCTGACTGACGAGGGCCTGGACAACGAGACCTTCTGGTAAGCCCCTGCTGGGCCCCCAGGAGGACCAGGCACCCGGGAAGCCCCTCCCAGGGCCCACCCAGCCAGGCCTCTCACATGCATCTCTCGCCCAGCTGCCCTGGCCAGTTTCGCCAGAGAAGAAACTCTGAGGCTTGTGCCTCAGCTGACATTTCTGCCCCGGAGAACAAGTGCTGTGTATGGGTAAGGCCTGCCAAAATTCCAGTGAGGCAGGGAAGCATTTGCAGATGCTGGCTTCTTGGTACAAAATAGAAACTCAGACATGTTTATTGAAGGCAAATATATTTTCATTTTTTCAGGACGCAGAGTAGCCAAAAAAGACCTTAAATGATTGTTCTTCAAATAAACCCCTATGTGTCAGAAACCATGCTAGAGCCTTCCTGTGTCAATGTCACTGAATAATCAATCCAATGAGAGGCTTGGAGAGGCTTGAGGTCCCCCAGTGAGCAAGCAGCAGAGCTGGGGTGAATTAGAGGCAGTTTCCCTGCCACCTCTCTTGGGAACATGGTGGAAACAAGAGTGGGCCCCTGCCAACTGTCCTAATTACCGTCGCCCCAGGAAGCTCTCCAGCCTGGAGTACCTGGACCTGTCCAGCAACAACCTGTCGCGGGTCCCAGCAGGGCTGCCACGCAGCCTGGTGCTGCTGCACCTGGAGAAGAACGCCATACGGAGCGTGGACGCGGACGTGCTGACCCCCATCCGCAGCCTCGAGTACTTGCTGCTGCACAGCAACCAGCTGCGTGCGAACGGCATCCACCCGCGGGCCTTCCAGGGCCTCAAGCGGTTGCACACCGTGCACCTGTACAACAATGCACTGGAGCGCGTGCCCAGCAGTCTGCCCCGCCGCGTGCGCACCCTCATGATTCTGCACAATCAGATCACTGGCATTGGCCGCGATGACTTTGCCACCACCTACTTCCTGGAGGAACTGAACCTCAGCTACAACCGCATCACCAGTCCGCAGGTGCACCGCGACGCCTTCCGCAAGCTGCGCTTGCTGCGCTCGCTGGATTTGTCTGGCAACCGGCTGCACACACTGCCGCCAGGACTTCCCCGCAATGTGCACGTGTTGAAGGTCAAGCGCAATGAGCTGGCTGCTCTGGCACGTGGGGCATTGGGCGGCATGGCCCAGCTGCGTGAGCTCTACCTTACGAGCAACCGGCTGCGCAGTCGGGCCCTGGGCCCCAGCGCCTGGGCTGACCTCGCCCATCTGCAGGTAAAGGGGAGGGCAGGGGGCTGGGCCACGAGGGAGGTACCCCCTGGGAGGCCACGCCTTAAAGTAGGGGAGCTGGGCCACGCAGAGAGTATGGCTGGCATGCCCGGTAAGGAGTGAAGGGCAGAGTACAGCTGGCATGGCCGGGCCGAACTCACTACCTGCGGGTTCAGGCTTGTGGAGGGCTGTGGGGGCGAGGGGAGGTCAGGGCTACAGGCAAGAAGCCCATGGTGGTTCAGGAAGATGGGGCTGAGGGGGCAAGGCAGGGACAATTCAGGAAAGTCAAGATCCCCCATCCACAGGCACAGGAATATGTGCCCAGGGAAGGCTGGGATGGCAGGAGGGCGTGGCAGCAAGGCCCGTGAGGTGGCCTGCAGAGGGCTGGGGGAGTCTGCTTGAGGTGACCCCGGCAGTGGGTGTGGCTGTTGTGACCATGGTCAGAGGCAGGCAGGACATCTGGCTGGAAGATCTGAGATTCTCACAGTGAAACCTCCAGACTCCCTGAGGGGCTGAAAGGGAACTTCACTAGAGAAACCTGGGAGGCAGGGCTGAGGTGCTGCCAGGCCCTTGCTGGAGCCTGGAGCCTGTGCCCTGCTGTTTGTCCCAGATGTCCCCTGGGCTTGCTCCTCCCTCTTTCTTAGGGGTCTGCTCAAACATCACCTCCTTGGGAGGTGTTCTCTCACCACCTAGTACCTTCCTCTGCATTGTTTTTCTTCATAAGCCTCATCCCTCCTCCCTGGCATCAGGTCATCTGTTTGTTTGGTGCCGGCTCTTTCCTCTAGAATAAGGGCAGGAATTTAGTCTGTTGTGTTCACTGCTGGACCCAGGGCCCTGGCCTGGTAGGCTCACAGCCCCTGCCTGTGGGGGGAGCTGTTGGGATGGGGCTGTCTGGGGTGGGGGACAGGGAGGTGAGGCACAGCTCTGAGGGTGGAGCAGGGAGGGCACCAGAGAGGCAGCTGGCCCTGCAGAAGCAGCATTAGCTGGGGTCTCTCCTCACCCAGCCCACCCTGCCGAGTGCTAGACACCAGGATCCAGCCACTGGTGCCAATTAATCCCTCTTAGGTATACCCCAGGCACCCCATTCTCAAGGGGCCAAACCCCATCATCCTCTCCTTCACACCTGCTCCTCCTACTGCATTTCTACTCACTGAAGGGGGAGACATCGCCCTGGTGCCCATGGGGAATCTGGAAGCCGCCTTGGCTTCCCCTCTTTACACCATCTGCCTTGCAATGCCCCTTGTTCTACCTGCCAGTTCTACCATCACATCCCGATCTGTCCACTTCTCTTCATCGCTGCTGCCCATACCCCTAGCCAGCCCACTCCCATTTCTTGCCTGGACCCAACCTTCCCAGGGACGCTCTACTCCTGTACTCTACGAGCAGAGGGTATCTTGGAAAACGTACGCTTAGCTTATGCTCCTGCCCAGAACCCGCCCATGGTTCCCCATTGCCCTTAGAACCCAGATCAGAATCCTTGCCACAGCCTTCATGGCCCCTGTTCCCAGCTGAGCTTCTTATTTTCCCAGGCATATGGGGCTTTGCTCTTACTGGCCCCTCTGCTGGAGGCAAGCACCGTTTCCGCCCTGGTGATACCTACTCCCTCACTCATTCTGCAAGTGTATATGGAGAGCCCAGCACATGCAGAGACAGGTCTAGAACTGAGGACGCAGCTGGGAGCAAGGCAGTGGGAGGCTCACTACCCTCCTGGAGACTGTAATATACCTGGACTCAGGTGTCACCTCCTCTGGAAGCCACCCATGATGGGCAGGTTCAATACCTCCCTGGGCCTGAATGAGTTCAGTCAGGGAACGGGTGTCTGTTGGGGGCAGATCCTTACTCGCACTGGTGACTCTTCCTACAAGCAGCAGCTGTTCCCGCTACTTCAGAGCCCGTACCTGGCGGTGCTGGCCGCTGTCAGTGCCCCTGACCTGAGCCTGCGTCCGGCTCCTCCCCTAGGCTCCCTCATGGTGGCCCCGTTCCACTGGCTGTCATTGTCAGATTCTGTGTCCATCTGCCAGCCTGGCTTCCTGAGGGTGGAGGCAGTGTCTCAGTGGACTACACAGCCCCAGCCCCCGTGGGCACAGGGGACGTATGGAACGAATGAGGAAGTGCTGGAGCCATGTGAGGGGGACACACGGGGAGCAGGGAGCCCTGTGTGTAGGGGAGGTGACAGGGAGGCTCCCTATGGTGCGTGAAGCTCTTGCTCTTCTTGAATGCTGAATCTGGATTTAGGGCCCCCCACTTCCTGACCCTGAGCCCCAATCTCTTGGGGCGAGGGAGGGGTTTAGAGATGGAGTCCCACCCGGCGCTGCACAAGTCTGTTGGCTGAGACGCGCTGACAGCTGAGGGACAGTGAGCTGGGCTGCACTTGTCCAGGCCTCCTGCCTACTGCTTGTTCCTTATGCTCTCTGGGAAAACACCCCATTTTCCTGGTTTCCCACTTCCTGGACTACGGGCATGTGGTGGCTCCGAGACTGACCAGCCTGGGGTCACTGTCAGCCTTGCACTCTTGCTCCTGACCCCTGCCCATGTGGCCCTGAGGTCCACAAGTAAGCAGCCCCACTCCTGTGATCCCCAACCCCACCCTCCTCTGGGATCTGTGGGGTGAGATTCAAAGACTGGAGACTCCTGGCCCCTGCCCTCTGGGTCCTTTAGTCTGGTGGAGGTGACATATGTATAATGAGGAAGGACTATGATGTCCAAACATCCTGCCTGCGGACCCGTGTGGGGAGGCAGAAGGTGCTGGGCAGAATCAGGGTTGGGGTCAGGCGCACTGGGTCCCAGCTTTGTGCAGGCTTCATGGCCCTGGACAGATCTATCCTTCTTGAGCCTCTGTCTCCCCATCTGAAAATGTAGTAGTTATAGATCCCTCCTCACGGAGTTATGGTGAGATTTAGATATGTTTGGGGGGCGAGTGGGGGGTTCTGCAAGTGATTAAGTGCTTTTACTCCGGTGGTCACCCCCGCAGCTGCTAGACATCGCCGGGAACCAGCTGACGGAGATCCCCGAGGGGCTTCCCGAGTCACTCGAGTACCTGTACCTGCAGAACAACAAGATCAGCTCCGTGCCCGCCAATGCCTTTGACTCCACGCCCAACCTCAAGGGGATCTTTCTCAGGTAGGAGGTCCCCTGTGGCCCTGCTGATGCCCCCCGAGGCCCGCCCTGGCTCTGGCGGGAGAGTCAAGGCACATGAGAACAGCTCACAGGTGGAGGTCAGCATTCAAAGCCAAGTGGTGCATGTGGGCACTGTTGATGTTGCCAAGGCTAGAAGGGACCCCAGAGAGCATCGTCCCAATTCCCAGCTGGAAAAACTGAGGCCCAGAGAGCATAGGTGATGCTGTGTCCACAGCTGGCCAGGCTGGGCCTCAGACCCAGGACAGCGGATGTTCATGTTCTCACTGGACTCTGGGGGTTTAGAAGGATTCAGGGGACTCAGCTCCCCGAGGGCATGCAGAGCTTCCATTCAGCAGAGCCAGGGTAGTTCTTTCCGACATCCCCACCTTCTACCCCCTCAAATCAGAGAGAAGGAGCCATAGCAGAGAAAGGCAGAATGGGCACTCCCAGGGCCTTTGTGGCCCAGGGGGCCCCCGGCTGGGCGACGCTGGCGTGGAGCGTGACCTGTGCGTTGGTTCCTGCGGGGGACTGCTCAGAGAGCTGAGGGGGCTTGAGATCAGAGCCTGGCCTCTGCCTTCCCATGGCCTGTGTTTCCTGGCCCAGCATGGCTCTGGCCTCGCAGGTTTGCCACCAGGGTCACCCCAGGAGGCTCAGGCCTCGGGGTTCGTTCCAGAGGGCAGGCGGGAAGAGGTTCCCATGTCTGCCACCCCCAAGTCTTGGTGAGAGCTCATGCAGTGGCTAGCCCTGCCCTCACTTTGTGGGTGAGTGTCCCAGGGCCAGCCCTGGTGCCCCAGGAGGTAGCCACACTGGACAGCCGGGACTCCCCTTGATACACGGTGCCTCCCAGCCCCGTGCCTCTTGTGTTTGTTGCACCCTCCTCCTGAAGGGCCGGGCCCCTCCCCTTTTCCTTCTGGGTGGGTCAGCGTCGGGGTTGGGCTCTCAGCACTGACCCCACGTGGCTGGCTGTACAGGTTTAACAAGCTGGCTGTGGGCTCTGTGGTGGAAAGTGCCTTCCGGAGGCTGAAGCACCTGCAGGTCTTGGACATAGAAGGCAACTTTGAGTTTGGTGACGTTTCCAAGGACCGGGGCCGGGTGGAGAAGGAAGAGGAAGAGGATGAGGAGGATGAGGAAGAAGAGGAAGAGGAAAGGCGATAGTGACCAGGTGAACCGGATTTGACATAGGTGGGTGGTCCTTGCTAGTTTCCTGTCCCTGACTCAGTCTAGGTCTTTCTGTCCATTCTCCTCCCGCTGTCCCCTGCCCAACTGTTCATTTTGTAAACCAATAAGAGCATCTGGTGTGTGCCAGGCCCTGGGCGGGAGGCTGGGTATGATGGCAAGCTCATGGAAGGCGGGCCTGTGCTGGGGCATTCCCTGCTATGTAGTGAGTACCCTGATAGATCCCACACAGGGAGTGGGCGTGGGAGCCCAGGTGCAGGCTACTGTTGTAATCCACACCAGAGATGACGGGGCAGGAGGCGATGATGCAGACAAGCAGATGGGCCTGAGGGGCTTGGGGAGGCAGACTTGAGTAGTCCCTCTGGACATGGGAGCAGGGGATAGGCCAGGCCTATGTTCAAGCTTGGAATTCAGGGAGAGGAAGAGCAGGTTTGTTTAGGGGAATGTAGAGTTTGAGGGGCCCAAAAGACACTGGGGGAGGTGCCCAGGGATGAGTTGGATATATGGGTCTGGGGTTCAGGAGGGAGGCCTGGGCTGGAGGTGGGGATCCAGGCACCATCAGCCTGAAACAGCCACCGAGGCTGCAGGAGACGGTGGGGAGCTTGACTGGGGACAGTGAGTGAGTGGCCAAGGGAGGGGCTGAGATGGAGCAGCTCGGGAAGGAGGTAGGAAAGCCACAGACAGCCCAGGTCACAGGGTGTTTACACATACGTGCAACACAAGCACACACATGTATACCCAGTGATCGGCACATATATACCATGCACACACACACGTCTAAAAATGCACACCCACCCACAAAGCACACATTTGTGGAACACACACGGCACATGTGCACATGCATTTGTATACACACACACATGCATGTGGACTCTTGTGCACAGGCACACACATGTACATGTGTGTTGTGTGTATACACCTGCCATGCATGCATGCACAGTGGAGAGAATCAGCTGTCAGTGCTGCTGAGAGGCGGAGGGAGCTGAGCACTGCCGAGGCCCACTACAATGATCTGCACCATGGTCTCCATGGCCTTGTGGGGAGCAGCCTCAGGCCAACGCGGGTGGAGTAAGAGGCTGGAAAGGAGCGGGTCCAGGGAGTGTAGACAACTCCATCCAGAAGTTTGGCTGTGAAGAGATGAGTGTGGTAGAGGGAAGGGGTAAGAAGTTCAGGCAGGGCTCAGTTCATGTGGGGCTGTTTTTAAGGAATGGCGCTGGTGTGAATGCTGATGGGGACAGGCCCATGTGGAGAGGAGTTAAAGATATAAGAGTGAGGAGCAGAGTATAGAGGTGATCCCTGTGGAAATAGTAGGAGGGACTGGCCTCGGTAGGAGGGTCAGTACTCCCTCCATTGTGGCAGGAGGGACAGAGGACTGAGCAGCACAGGTCAGTGGTTTGGTGGCTGGACATAAAGCCATGTCAGCCAGCTGCCTTCGGCCTTCTTCTTCTCTGTGCAGCACGAGGTGCTCAGTGGTGGGCGGGGGGGGGTGAAGATGGATGACTGGATCCCTCCACGGCTGGGGTCTTGGCTAGGTGTGGGGGACAGGAGAGCAAGGAACAGGGAAACTTGAGTGTATTGGCAAGAGACCGTCTGCAGTGGTGGGTCCTGGGGGTTAGGCTGCGAGGGGAAGGGGGTGCGGACAGGAGGGGCGGTAGGCAGGGTTGCTGGGGCGCATTTTGGAGAGGGCCACGGGGGATATCGGCAAGCAGCCAGGTGGAGAGGCTTGGTTAGAGGGACAGCAGGGAGCTGGGGGTCACAGGGTCAGGGTGTGGTTGTGGGAGGCCACTGGGCCACTCTTAGGAAGTTGGATTGGAGTAGGGCCTGGGGCAGAGGGGAGCCCAGGGGCTGGGGGGTGAGGACCCCATGGATGGATGACGGAGGCGGGGAGAAGAGTGTGCCTGGGGCGGTGTGAGTGTGGAGGGCGGGCCCAGGGCAGCTCTGGGAAGTCACCTTCCTTTACTTCAGGTGTCTGGGGCTATGAAGGTGGACCCCTCTCTCTAGGCATTTTCCTCAGGCAGAGCCCAGGGTCAGCAGCAGGGGTGACTGGCCATTCAGTGTGGATGCTGTGGGCCTCACAAGGGGGGCTGTGGAGTTCTGGGACAGGAGAGGATCTGCCCCTCTGGGGGACATTGGCCACGGTCAGGTCAGTTGAGTGGAGTCCTGAGTGAGGCCCCAAGAGTGTCCAGAGGGACCCAAAGGCCCTCTAATCCACCCTAGGCCTGGCCAAATGAACATGAGCACCTCCCAGGGGGCACCCATTGACTCTGGGCCCCCAGGAGCAACTTCCCCTCCTGCCCACAGTCACTGGGCCCTCCCTGAGCATCGTCACATGGGCTCCCCAGCTCTGACCCACCGCCCCCAGGCAGGTTGTGGCTGGCAGGCCTGCTTTGGCCTCCCTGACTCTCCCGTATGTTCTGCAGGATGATGGCCATCTGGACCCTCTGTGCAGCACAGGTCCCTGCCCTGTGAGCACCGACTCTGCCGCACTCCAGACACACCCAGCACCGCTCCCACCCCTCCCCCAACACCAGCTTAACACAGTCTCTCATCCCCACCCCTCCCGACAGTTCGTGCCACAGCCAGACACACACACACACCCCACACACAGCCAGCTGCCCGTTGTCCTCCAAAGGGTCCCACTGTCTACCGCATGCCCAGCACCGCCGTCACTGTGTCTGAACCATGCAGACTCAGGGAAGGGTCTCACCCCACCCCGGCATCCACTTCCTTCTCCACCCACACTCACACACACACACACACACACACACACACACACACGAGTCACGTGCAAACAGCCCTCCTCGGCCTGTGCCACCAACAGCTCTTGCCCCAGCCAGAAGTGGCCAGAACAGCTTGCTGTCTGCCTGTCCATCTGTCCGTCCATCCTCCGGAGAAGACACAGAGTTATCTCCGAGCTCTCTGCGGCCAGGTGCCTGCTGCCCTTCGGAACTCACAAAAGCTGGCTTTTGTTCCTTCGCCCTCCATTTGGGGACAGGAACGTTCAGGACTGCTGCCCTGGCCCCCTTGCCCTGGCCCCCAGATGCTGGGGAGTCCCTCCCTGCCCTGCCCTGGCTGGCCACAAGCATGTTCTGGGCGGGCAAGGCCACGGGGAGACTCTCCTGGGATGGCCAGGGGTCGTGGCGTGAGGGAGATGGAGGGTGGGGCTGGGCTGACGGAGGAGAAGGCCCCCACCCCACCGCCTCCGGGGACACACCATTCTTATTCTTTGGGCCTGCAGGGAGTTCTGGGTGCCTTTGGGTTTTTTTTGTTTTTGTTTTTTTAAGAAAAAATGATAAAAACCTCAAAGCTGATTTTTGTTGTTATAGAAAAACTAATATAAAAGCATTAGCCCTGTCTGGCAGCCCGTGGCTGCGTCTGTGTGTGCTTCCTGCCTGCAGGAGTCAGCGCTGAGTTCAGTTCCTGGGTCCCACAAAGTAGTCCCATAGGCAGAGGTCCAGGGACACAGGGTGCAGTCCCAGGTAAGGAGGCCTGAAGGCAGGGGTGGCCCATCGGCACGGTGGGGGTCAGCGGGCCAGGTGGGACTGCCACGCCGGGCCTGGAAGCTCGCTGTGTACTCCTGGAGGCTGAGCACCCAAGCAAAGGACGCGCTGCCTTTGGGCTGCTCAGGGCTCACCTGGAAGGTCGCCTGTGCACTGAGTGGGCACTGTGGGTGGGGTCTGTCCCATGGAGGACGGCTGAGGTGGGAAGGGGACCTGAAGCAGGCCTGGGGACTGGAGTGGAGCCTTGGGAAGAGGTGCAGACGTGACCAGTGTGCCCACCACCGCCAACAGGGCCAGAGCTGCGACCGGGGTATGATGGAGACAATATCTTGCTCAGAGAAAAGAAGAGCCTCTGACAGGCAGAGCCGCCCCTGGACGAGATGCCCAGGCAGCATGACCCACTGCTGGAGGTGTGCGCGCACGCTTCTGCTGAGCGCGGTCAAGAGCAGGTACCCGCCCCGGGGTGGGGCAGACCCCACTGCTCGAAGGGCCTAGAGGTGTGACATAGGGGAGGGGTGAGGAGGAAGCCCTCACATGATGGTGAGAGTGGCCGCAGCTTGACATCTGACCTCTCCTAGCTGCCTAGGCCTTAAGGAAGGAAGGGTGCTTCCATGGTGCACCCCACAGCCCAGCCCTGCAGTGGGAGGGGGGTCCTGGGGTCAGGGCCCTTCCCAGACTCCTCAGACTACAGGCCTGGGAAGAGGAGGGAAGCAGCTCAGGAATGGAGGGAGGGCTGGGAGCCTGGCGCCCTCCCGGCTTTCTGAGTGAGGTCGGGAGGTCTTTTCCCTTCCCCTGCTTCAGTGTCTTTATGGCTCCGAGGCGTAAGACCCGGAGGCGTGTCCTCTCCCCAAAGAGCATATGGAACAGGCTGTGGGGCCAGGTTCGCCTCTGGCCCCGGTGAGCCTCCTGGAGGTGCCCTGGGGCTGAGGAGAATACAGGAGATGGTCCGAAACTGTCCTTGGGGCACGTCCCTGCCTTAAAGCAAAGCATTTGCCAAAGGGAACCTGACCTGCTGAAGGACTCTGTTCCATTTGTGGGAACTGATCTCAGGGCTTTGCCTGCAGAGTGGAGCCCAGGCCAGGGGCAGAGTGGTCTGTCCACACTGCGGCTGTTGAGCCAGGCCCCGGGCAGGCAGGTCTGCGCTCTGCCTCCTGCTCGGACAGGCTGGTCCTCACATGGACCGCCCAGGTTCATGCTCTGGCTGGACGCGCTGGCCTGCTGATGTTTTAGCCGCCTGTACAGGCCGGTCCTCACTCGGGCTGCCCAGACCGGCCTGTCTGCACGGGGACAGCCTAGATTAGCTCAGGAAAGAAATGCTGGCTAAGGTGTGGTTGCTAAGCCATTAAGACTCAAAAAACGAAATACCTTTATTAAGTGATCACTGAATTTGCAAACACAGAAAAGAATATAAAACTTAACTCCTCTTTATCCCTCAGGCTTTTGGGGAGTCCTGACCCAGAGCCAACTGGGCAGCTTATACAAAGCATCCCAGGCGAGCCTGCCCCTGGGTCCTAGCTGGCCTGCCTGCCCAGCGGGAGGCCGGTCCAGATGTTTCTGAGGGCCCAGGCGGCCCCAGTAAAGACATCCCTGTCTCTGCATCATGAGAGCTTTGTGAGAGATGACCGGTGGGCTGAGGCCAGACAGGCCGAGGCACGTGGAAGGCAGCGGGCCTTGGTCTCAGGCCAGGCCCCACTTGGGGAGAGCTGTTTGAGGCCGCATGTCACGGGGCTGGGTGGAGGGCTGGCCTGGGCCAGGACGCATGGGGCAGGCCCAGGGCACTGCTGTTCTGTCTTCAGGAATGGAAAACAGTGGTGGCTGCGAGGCTCCAGGACAGGGGTGGAGCCTAGAGCCTCTCTGGACACCTGGCCCAGCAGGTGCCCCTGTTCTCCAGGAGGGAGTGGCCAAGGCTTGAAACACTTGAGTTGGAGTCCTGGCCCTGACTTACTCTGAGGCCTGGGATACACGTTTTCAGCCTTAACTCTGTCATCCAGAAAGTACGGACCATAACCCCTATCTACTGTCCTCATGGGCCATCATCATGGAAACTCACAGCCAGGGCTGGGCTGTGCTGGCCCATCACTCCCCTGCTGGGGTTTCCTCTCTGAGACTCCGCTTTCTGTTAAGTGGAGCTAATTCCGACCTCCCAAGGGAGGGAAGGATGTGTGAGGTCCGCCCTATCGGCTGCTCAGGAAAGTAGGAAGTTGAGAGCCTACCCATTGCCCAACCCTGGAGGCCTCCCCTGGCCTCTACAGCTCTGTGGGCTCAGACGTTGGTCTCAAGCTCGCTGATTTCAATGGTGCAGTGGTCCAGGCTGGCGGCAGCTGGCTCCTCGTCCTGCTCCACCTGGACAGGGACGTGATGGGGGCAGGTGGGGCCCAGGGTCAGCTCTGAGGCCTCAGCCACGCTTTTCACACAGCCATTCTGCTGGGTCGCCATGATCTCCTGGAGGCTCACCGGCTTGGTCTCGCAGGGTAGCAGTTTCTGGGGGGAGGAGACAGGCCTTAGTAGCCACAGGAAGGGCTAATGGTAGACACCAGGGAGGACCGAACAAGCAAGGCCTGGGAACCATGTGATCGGTTTTCCTACAGATGTGCGGCGGGGCCTCGGTGGGTTACAGGGCCTCTCTTAGCTGTTGGGCTTCCTCCTGGGGCTGTCTTAGTAGAGGAGGGAACTGACCCACAGGGTGCAGTGAGGGAATTGGGTGCCTTGCCTGGGCCTCAGAGCGGGGCAGCCCACTACTTGTGGTTATTGAAGGGCCCCTGAAGCCCCTGAAGCCCCCTGCAGATGTGCAACATCTGCATTGCTGTGGGCTGGACCAGCGCCACCCCCACACTAGGTTACAGTTCCCCGAGGACAGGGCATTAGCTTCCTTTGTTCCTTCTGTGTCTGGTGTGGTGGGTGCTCAGCAGCTGGCTGTGAGAGGAGTTAGTTACCTCTGGTACCAGATGAGAAACTGAGGCAGAGAGTCACGGAGGGACTGAAGGCCCCCAGGCTGGTGAATGGAAGACTGGTCCCGTCCCATCCAAGCTCTACCCGCGGGGGCCTTTGGGTGGCCAGGCTGGATGGAGGCATTGTTCTCACCTCGGTGACCGTGTCCTGAGCAAAGTCCTTCCGGCAGATATGAGCCATGATCCCTGCGGCCAGCGCATCACCCAGCACGTTAATCATGGTGCGGAAGCGGTCCCTGGTGGGCCAAGGTGGGCCGTGAGCAGTGGCCACGTGCAGGGGGAGCTGGGAGAGGGCAGGGTGAGCAGCCCTGCGGGCAGCAGCTGCCGGGGCAGAGCCCCCAGCGAGGCACTGTCCCTGTGCTCCGAAGCCCGCCACGCCCTCTGAGGGGGAGGTGGGCGGACGCAGGGCTTCGTGGGCTGTGGCCGCACAGAGGAACGGGGCCTGTGCTCAGAAGGGCCCAGGCCTGGTTTAAAGGTTCGCGCTCACCCTCTTAAAATTCTTCATAATTTGTAAATAGGGGGCCCCAGATTTTCATTTTTGAAAACTGGGCTCCACAAATTATGCAGCCAGGCTAGTGTCCATGCGTAAGGCACCCCGCTGTGCCAAACCGGGGCATTTCCCCTGCCCACCCCAAAAGCCTGCTGCCTGAGGGGAGGGGCAGGGGATGGGCCAACCCCACTCACAGGGCCCAGTCAACAGCGATGATGAGGGTGATGTCATCAGTGGGCAGTCCCACGGAGGTGAGCACAATGACCATGGTGACGAGCCCGGCCTGGGGGATGCCAGCTGCCCCGATGCTGGCCGCCGTGGCTGTGATGCTGCAGAGGGGTGGGGAGAGGAAGAGGAGAAACAGGTGGGGCAGGGTGCCATGTTTTTGCCCTGGCCCAAGGGAGGCCAGAAAGCCTGCACCTCTGGGACAGCCATGTGGGGCAGGCGCCGTCAGGAAGGCCACAGCAAGGAGCTCCTGTTTGGGGAGGGCAGGTTCCTGCTTGAGGTCTCATAGCCCCGTGGGCCCCCATCCTGGCCTCGGCAGAACCTCCTGAGGTGTTTGTGGAAAACCCTTTGCCAGGAGCCGATGCTTCTGTAGGTTTCCAGGAAGCTGTACAGCCTCCCTCTGGGGCCAGGTCCGCAGGGTCAGACTTGTGCCCTCAGCCTGGCACGGGAGGCTTTCCCTCACATCTGCCCCTCACCTCAGCCCCTTTCCAGCACCACACCAGCGGCCCCTCCATTGTCCCCAGTCCTGCCCTTGGCCTCTGCTCCCTCTGTGCTTGCCTGCAGGGCCCTCCCTCTGGATCTCAGCTTCCCAGCATGCTCGGAGCTCCCTGCTCTGCAGGGCACTGTTGGGGAAGGAACTCAGTGCCACCAGTCACAGAGGTCAGGTCATGGCCTCAACCCTAGTGTTGACTTGCTGTGTGGCCTAGAATGAGCCCCTTGCCTTCTCTGGGCCTCAGAGACCCTATCAGATTTGGGAGTTTGAGAATCTGAAAGGTCCTTCCAGCAGCCACCCTTCTACCCCAACCTGCCTGGGCGTGGGGTGTCAGGAGTGTACCTGATGGTGATGATCTGGCCGAAGTCCAGCTCGTAGTTGTTGACCTGGGCAATGAAGATGGCAGCCACAGCCTCGTAGAGAGCCGTGCCGTCCATGTTGATGGTGGCGCCCACGGGCAGCACGAAGCGGGCGATGCGCCGGTCGATGTGGTTGTTCTCCAGCAGGCACTTGAAGGTGATGGGCAGTGTGGCTGAGCTGCGGGCAGAGAGGACAGTGCCTGCCCACCATCCTCCCCCAGGACGGTCAGGGCCTCTGGGTTGCCAGCCCATCGTGGGGGAGAACAGGCTGCAGTGGCTCTGAAAATGGTCAGGGGCGGCACCCTTTGGGCCGGCCCAGGCCCAGGGCCTCAGGGTCACACAGGTCAGGGAGGGACATAGACCAGCAGAATGCCTACTGTGTGCAAGTACCACGCTTTATACACACTCTCATTCGATCCTCACAGCTACCTGTGGGGGTGGGGGTTGACTCCATTTTGCAGATGAAGAAACTAAGGCCCAGAAGAGAGGAGGGACTGACCCAAAGTCACACTGCCATGCCAAGCGCTGATGAAGCGGTTACAGCGGGGCTCTGGGGCTGTGCTCCCTGGGTTCAGATCCCAGCCTCCTACTAGCCTCGGGGCATAGGCAGGCTCCTTAACCTGTGCATGCCACAGTCCCCTTGCCCAGGAGGGAGGATGACAGGGCTGCCAGGGCAATTTGACGAGTAAGCACTTGGCACAGTGGCTGCCCCATCGCAAGTGCTCAGGCAATGGTGGCTGCCACTGTGGCTGTCGCTGTTTTGTCACTAGAGCTCCTGGTGGCAGTGACGGGACCAGTACTGACATTTGTGTGACCCAGAGCCCTTCCTACCCCACAGGTCACTGCCTGGGGACCCCACTTCCACTTGTCAGAGCCTCTGATGAGCCCAAACGGGCTGGGCCGAGGTTGTGGTTCCTGTCCAGTAGGAGGTGGCCAAGGGCTGCCAGCTCTGGCAGGGTGTGGCCCGTGGCAAGGGGACAGCCACTGGGGATGGGATCTTTCCTTTTCACCTCTGGCCTCTGCCCTGGGTGGAGGTTCCTGGATACGGCATGTGGGGTCTTCCCTCCCTGTGGCTCTGCTCCCCCTGAGTCCTGTGTGATGTGCTTCTGCTGCCACGGGGTTTGTGGTGGCCCTCGTTCTCATTTCACAGATCAGGAACCCGAGGCCCACAGCAGAGAAAGCGGTAGAGGCTGGAGGGGGGAGTTAGGCTTTGGCACCAGAGAAATGGGGGCCTGAGCTCAGACAGTTGCCTCCATGTAGGGACCCCCCGGCTGTAGGCGGAACCAGCCTTTCCTCACGTGGTCAGAGCATGTGACCTCGCGCAGGTGGCCGTTTCCTCTTCCTTGACGGACAGCTGGGTGCTCATGGTGCTAACTCCCTGTGCCCTTCTTCACGGGACTGTGGTCTGGGATCCTCCAGGGCAGGCGCTGCAGCATCCGGCCCAGACCGGCCTTTCCCCTGGTTCGTCATCTCCATTAACCCCACAGCAGCCCTCCGGGGAGGCCACAGTGATCCCCAGTCTGTAGATGAGGAACGTGATGCCCTGGGAGGTCAAGTGACTTGCCCACAGTCACACAGCTGGTGGGTAAAGGAACCAGGATTCGAATCCCCTTCGTAGGGACGCTGCCAAGGTTGTAACAGGGCGTCTCGGCAGGATGTCTCAGTGACAGCAGACAAGCACAGTCCCTGAACAGCACTGGGCCTGACCCCGCAGAAGCACCATGTGCCAGCAAAAGGCAACGGCAAGTGTAGACTCATCGCCCCCGCTCGCCCTGCCCCCGGCGTGTGCAGGCCGGCCCCGGCGTGTGGAGGCCGGCCAGGGGGACAGATCAGACCAGAGGAGGTGAGCGGGACAGGGAGGGGAAGGCCTCAAGGGACCACAAAGGCTTTCTGCCGTTTGGGCAGGTGGGGCCTCAAGCATTCCAATTCAGAAATTGGTCTTGTTACCATAGCTACCTCTAATTTTGTGAGGCGGGCTTTACTGACACTTTCCATGAGTCTGTGGCTACGGACAAATGGTGGCTGAACAGATGGACAGAGCGGGGCCACCACCACCTCCCCTGTTCTGCCTGCCCCCGAGGGCTACCTGGAGGAGGTGGCCAGTGCGATGAGCAGGGCCTGGAGTACACCGCGGATGAAGACGATGGGGTTCTTTTTGGTGATGAAGAAGTAGAGCAGGGGCAGGATGAAGAGGCCATGGACCACCAGCCCACACACTACAGTGACCGCGTAGAAGCCCAGCTTTTTCCCCACGGCTGTGGGGTCATCCATCTCCAGGATCTTGCCGGCGATGAGGAACACAATACCAAAGGGGAAGTACCTGTTGTGGGGCCAGGGCAGCCAGCTCAGCGCCAGGCCAGTGAGGGTCCCAGGAGGCCCTGGCACTGCATCGCTGCCTGGCCTGATCCCCCTGAGCCTGCCAGGGCTCGGAGGGCTGAATGAGACTGAGTGCCAAGGCGCCTAGTACGTGGCATCATCAAACTGCCGCCCTCAGCCAGCCCGGCCCTGCACAGCCTCTCGCCCCTCCGCCGTCCTGCCCAGGCCTCTGAGGAGTACGCCTGCCCTCTGCAGGCCCACGTTTCAGCCCAGCAATACCAGTCTGCGTGCGTGACCTTGGGCGGACTTCTGCATTTCCCCATCTAAACTGTGCAGGGTTGGACTAGAAGATTTCTAAGGTCTGAGCTCTAAACCAAGGAGGAGCAGCTGGTTCTCACTTCCAGAGTTTCCTTCCTCCAAAAGCCGAGCTGATGAGCACCATGTGATGGGGAAACCAGGCCAGGAGAGCAGGGCCAGGCTTAGCTCTTAGCTCTCCTCCAGTGGGCCTGACCGGGCCAGAAGTGGCAGGCCCAGGGCTGGAACTAGGCCCGGTCAGGGCAGGGGATCCAGGGGAACACGTGTGACTCTGGAGGCCCCAGGCCAGGGCTCAACCTCCTGGGCAGCCCACTCCTAGGAGAACAGATGATGGGGCCCTGGGGTCCCTCTGTCTGCCCAGGGCAGGAATGGAAGGGGGTAGGGAAGGAGAGGCCGTCCCCATCCCAGTGAGGCTTACCACACCGCCACTGCCACGATCTTCATGACGGACTCATTGAGGCACTGGCAGAAGCTGACCAGGGGGGCCCCGCTGTCACCCATGCGGCCCAGCATGATGCCTGTGGGAGCGGGGATAAGTGAGCATATCACTGACCACACAGGCCAAGGCCAAGGCACATGTGATGCCTGTGCATGCCAACGCGCACCGGTGGCAAGGCGGGGACAGACCCCCACGCACACACGGATTGCGCCGGTGGCTGACTTCCCAGCAGCCTCCATACAGCCTGCACAGCCTCTCGCCCCTCCACCGTCCTGCCCAGGCCTCTGAGGAGTACGCCTGCCCTCTGCAGGCCCACGTTTCAGCCCAGCAATACCAGTCTGCGTGTGTGACCTTGGGCGGACCAGTACTTCCCCCCCCCCCCCGCCGCCCCGCCCCTGCTCCTTGGCGTCCACCCCTGGACCAGGGTCGTGACCTTGCAACAGGACTCTCATCTCTTCCGTCTCTCTAACCCTTTTTCCCCACAACAGCAAATGTCTTCTTCAGACAAAAATGCTCCCTGCCCAGCACCCCCCATTGGTTCCCCTGCTGACCTAGACCGTGACCAAGGTCACTGCTGCTCCCAGACCCGCCGGACCTGACCCCTGCCTGTACCTCCCACCTCCCTCTGGCTGCTGTTGCCTTCCTCTCTAGGCTCCGACGTCACTGGCCTTCTTTACATTTCTAGAAGACATCGGGCTCTTCATTGCCTCAGGGCCTTTGCCCACGTGGTTCCCGATGCCTGAAACCTGGCTGCCCAGCTCGCCGCCTGCCTTGGACACCCATCCCCACTGCCCTTCGAAAACTCCCAATTTGTTCTCCTCAGTCTCGTCTCTTTCCAATCTCTTCATATCATTTATCACACTTATAATCGTGATTTTCCAGTTGTCTGTTTTTCTGTTTCCTCCAATAGAAGGTTAGCTCCGTGCGGGCAAGAACTATATATCAGCTGGCACATGGTAGATGCTCAGCTATAACCGTTGAATGAATGAGTGAATGAGTGAATGACAAAGCCTTTCCCAAGGCCCCCGTTATTCTCTCATTGGGCTTCTGGACTCTTCTCCACTAGGGAAGTGTTCACATGTGACTAGTCTATCGGTGAGCTCCATGCGCGTGAGCACGGTCAGGCCCTCTTCCAACTATGATGAATGACCGCTCCCTCTTCAGGGGCCGCCCTTGTGAAGCTGCTGAACTGTGCTCCCAGAGGCTCATCGATGGACTTGGCAAGGGAGGGGCAGGGCAGGGGTTTGAACCTGGCTTATGGGACTCCAGAGAGGGCTCTTTCCCTACCCCCGGAAACCCTGAACCCACAATGTCTTTGGAACAGCTACCACTGGGATGAGGGGGGGACCCTGCTGGGGTAGGAGAGGCCTGATTGGAGATGACACTGGCCTAGCCTCGCCCTTCTGGCCTGTGGAAGCCTAACTGAGTTCAGACACAGGTCCCCTGTCTGCTCAGACCCTCCCCTCCTCAGTCTGCACTTAGATTTCCCTAGGGGCACTCAAGGACTCTGGCTGGCTGGGTGCTAGTGTACATCGGACCGAGCGTGGGTGTGGGCTTCCTGCAACAGCAGAGGCCAATGAGACCCCAGCATCAGCCACAGCCCAGCACCAGGGAGAGGCTGGGAAGGGAGGCTGGGCTGAGGGGACGAAGCAAGCAGCTGTCCAGGTGTGCCCACCGACCTTAGACATGGGCATGCATCGACACAAGCACTGCAGATGTGGGCACACACAGGCACAGGTACACACTAGGGTACACACGCACAAATCTACACTCATCCATGTACAGTTACACATGGTCAGTAAACACTTTGTGAGCTGAGTCGGAGGGTCTCAGGGGTTTCGTTTGCTCTGCCAGTAGATGTCCTTCCATGTGTTTCCGCCCCGACGAGAGGGGCGGGGGCTGAAAGGAGGCAGAATGTTCAGGACTGGGGACTGAATCTCAGATGTGCTGAGGGCACTTCCAAACACTGTCTTGTCACACGTTTGGGTCACTAAGGTCCGACCCCCCTGCACGTCTGCCATTTTGGCCAAGATGACAAGAGCTCTATTATCCATCATTGCCCATCCATCCACCCATCTCTCCAGCGGGTCTGACTGCGGGCCTCCTCCTGCTGGTCGCTGTGGTGGGCAGGCTGTGGGATCAACGGAGGACGAGCCAGGCCCGTCTTTGCCTGCATGGAGCTTCCGCCAGCTGCTGCACAGGCGTCAAACAATTACACCAACGATTACATAACTGCAGTCGGGTCAAGAGTTTAAGGAGTAACCCAGGGCACCCATCTGGGGAGTTGGGAAGGCCTTCCTGAGGATGTGATGCTTATGGAGCCCCACTCCCCCATTTCTACCACCCTCAAGGATGAGAAAGGGGCAGGGTGAGGAAGGGTGGGCGCAGCCAGGGGAGGGAGGTATTCTTGGGAGCTGAAAGGCAGTGTGGCTGGGGGCGTGATGGGGCAGAGAGGAGCGGGAGGCAGCGGGGCTCCGCTGTGTGTCGGCCCTTTCCAGGTGGAATGGAGAGCCACGGGAGACCTTAAGCAGGCCATTTGTGACCCCGTGAAGAGGACACCAGGACAGGGGACTCTTGAGGCAGCCTTTGCCAAAGCCAGCTGAGACATGATGGCAGCCTTGGACCAGGGTGGTGGCAGTGGATGGAGGGAAACGCAGGATTGGAGACGGATTTCAGGTTTTGGCTGTGGGCTGAGACAGAGGGCGAGGCAGCGAATGACCCCCAGATTTCTTGCTATGAACAACCAGAAGGATGGGAAGGCTTTTTATTCGAAAAGAAAACCCTGTGGATTAGTCAGGGAAGCAGGAGAGAACCTCCCAGGCTGGGGTGATGGGGCAGGTTGATGCCAATTTTAGAAGACTCACAATGACCCCTGGCCCGGCCTAGAAGGACAATCTAGATTGTTCTGGCTGGGTGAGGAGGCGTCCCCCAAAGGGAAAGGCTCCGTGTGTGTGTCTGTGGTCAGGGGCGGGCTGAAGCACTGCAGGCAGGGACATACCCACGGGTTCTGTGGCATCCGAAGCTTACACAGTGTGGGCCCTCTTTAAGAAAATACAAAGTTAAAAACAAAATGAAGTACAGGCCTCAGAAGGAGCCTGTGCAAGTTAAGCTTCACCAGCTTCAAAGTAGGGAGCCTGTGGCTGGGGGTCCTGGGACCCAGGGAGAGTAGCATAGGGAAGGGAGTGGTCAGCTGGGCACGGACATGTCTCAGGAGAGAGGCCACCAGGGAGAAGAAGCCCCTGCCGGCGGGGGTGGGAGGAGGAATAGGGCTTTAAACAAACAGCGATGGCTAATAGTGTTTAGACTTTTCCTGTTTTTTTTTTTTTTTTTATTTGCTAACTGCCCCCTCCCCCGAATCCCCAATATTCCCAGACCTCAGTGAAAATTTCAGGAACAGGAGAAGCCAGAGGCATGGTCTTTTCTGAGGGAGGGCCCACACTGCGGGAGGCACACTAGCCCCCAGGGATGGAGAATTTGAGTGAGGAACAAGGGCTCCATGGTAGGTCGGGGGGCTGGGGGGGAGGGGCTGGAGCCAGCCCACTGGGTGGGAAAGGAAGGAACAACCTGGAAGATGGGAGACTCCAGGTTGTTCAGGTCGCTGGATGCAGCGGTGCAGGGAGGGGTAGGCGCAGGGAGGAACCAGCTCCCCGGCACTGCAGGGTGAGGCGAGCAGCACGTACCCATGGTGGCAGAGAACATGACGATGCCCAGCACGTTCATGCCGTCGCTGGTGCCAGGCTCTGACTTGTAAATGACCTCAGGTGGCGGGGTCAGGTCCAGGGCGAAGTTCTGAACATGAGAGCTGTTCTCTTCCTTGACCCCGTAGACGAGGATCCGCCGAGAGGGGGCCTCCTCTGTTGCCGCTCTGGGGGACCCCGCAACAGGCGTGGCCTTGGTGCGGTACTGGTGGGCAGCGCCCCAACCAGGAAGGGGTCAGGGCCAATGTGGTTATTAGTATCGACAACAGCAATAGTAAAACATCTTGGAAGCACATTTGTAGCCACTCATGAACTACTTGATTGACCATAACCCTGTGAGGTGGGCAGGGCAGGGATTCCTATCAATATTTTACCAAAAAGAAAACGGATCCCTTCATTCACCTACACACACTACCAGCCACGCCCCTGTCCATCCCTTCCTCCCGCTTCTTCCTTCTTCACCTGCCTGGGTAATTCTCCATTCGCCCATCCATCCCTTCCACCCATCCATTATCCATCCACCTGATGGTCAGCCAGCCCTGCCTTTCACTGATGGGGACTGGGACCCTCTGCAGCCACACCTCATTCTACTGCAACTCGCTTCACCGCATTTCGCAGGTGTTGTGTTTTTTGTTGTCGTTACAAATTGAAAGTAAGACCCTCCAGTGGCAAAACCATTATTACTTGTTTTATTGCAGTGCTCGTTTTATTGCGGTGGTGTGGAACTTAACCTGCAGTAGCTCCAACTTTTGCTTGCATTTGAAAAGCTCCGCCTTCCCCAGGCCTTCTCTATGAGATGAGCTCCCAGCTGGAAAGAATCAAGCCACTGAGCTGCCTCCGTCTCCTCCTCCGGCCCAGGGCATCTCTGGGTCTTTCCCTCTTGTGCTACAGTTACTAGGATCCCAAACAAGGGAGTCTGCTGCCCTCCCATCACCACCGTGTCGATGAGGTAAGGCTTGGGTGGAGGGAGGAACCACTCCGGACGTACACGGAACCTAAGTTTTTAGGCTTCAGTTTCTTTGCCTGTGCAGTGAGGGTCACAACGGTGTCTCCCTCATTAGATTAAATAGCAGGTGGTGGGCAAAGCAGGTTTGCAGTTGTTCATATGGAGAAACTATAATATAAGGGTAAGGACACAAGAATAAACTCTGTATTTCACATTTTCACAACTGTAACCCTGCTTTTGCCCACGCTGATTATGTAAGTGCTTCCAACAGCGCCCGGCATGCGTTAGGCCGTCAGCATCATTGTTCTAACACTGAGCATTCTGTGTGGGGTGCTGGGCATGCAACAATGAGCCAGATGTGAATGCTCCTCTGAGAGTCTTGGAGAAGGAGTGATAATACTCTGCCTGAGAGAGTCTCACATCTTCACAGAGAAGGTGGCGTTTGATCTGGGGCTTGAAGAATAGGTAGGAGTTTGCCGAAAGAGGAAGGGCATTCCAGGCAGGTGTGAAGTAGAGCGATGTTCTCTCCCTCTCTCGCACAACGCCAGTGATCCCCCACCACTGTTGGAATAATGTCCAAACTCCTAGTCTCACATTTAGGGCCCTTCCCTATCCAGTTCATTTCATAGTTGAAGACCCAAGAAGTTAGGAAAAATAGCTCAAGATTTCACAGCTCCTTATTTGGGAGCCTCCTCTCCAGCCCGCATCCCCCTTCCTTGTGTCCCCAGACCCAAGGCCGGGCCCAGCACAGGGACTGGGGTCCGGAAATGCCTCCTGGGTTAAGCTGACCAAGCAGCCAACGTTTCAGAAGGGGAAAAGAATGAGAAACTACTAGAAGAGCAGATGATTGGTGCAGAGATTTACTAGAAGGGCGAAACTTTGAAAACCAAAAAGGAGATGGATAAATAAATTACAGTCCAGCCTTATCACCACAAATATCGTATTTTTTAAAAACAATAACTGGGGGAAGTGCTCACAGTATAACGGGAGTGGGGAAAAGCAAGATGCACGCGATCCTAATTTTATTTAGAGGGAATAAAGACCAAAAGCACACCAACTACTATGATTATTGCTAGGTGCTGAAACTAGAGATGATGTTTATTTTATTTTATATTTTTTAGTATTTTCCTGATATTTATGGTGAACATTAGTACTATTGTTATTAGGGGGAAAGAATTATTTTAAAAAGAAAGAGAAAACAGGCTTAGAAGCAGACAGGCCTAGGTTTACCTACTGGGCTATCATTTACTATTGGTGTAACCTGGGGCAAATCCTTTCACCCCCAGAGCCTCAGTGTGCTCACCCAGGAGAGGGGCGCGCCCTACCTGCGCCCGGTTATTGACTGTGGAAGCCCTGCTGTGACCCTAGAGCGGAGCAGCACTCGTCAAGTGGCAATCCGCCCTCACAGTTTTTCTCCATGCAAAGCTGGAACCCAGGGCAGGGCGCAGCCTCGGGAAGCCCGAAGGATCTAGGTTCTCCTCCTCTCCTCCCCTCTAGCATCCTGCCCCCAGGTGTTGGGGAGACTTGCCAGTAAACCTGTCACTTCCCAGGTGGGCCCAGGCTGGCCCTGCCTGTCGCCCACTCACCTGTTTGAATGTGGCTTCCACCAGGTTGGCCGGGAACATGTTCCTGGGAAGACAGTCAGGAATTGAAGCATTTCAGAGCCTGGGACAGGAGGACCCTTGGGATCATCTGAACGCCTCCCCTGGTAGTCAAGACCCTCCCTGACACAGCCCCCCCTCCCACCACAGGCCACCCTCCAGCACTTAAAGCTCCAACACCAACTGCAGACAGTCCCTTAAACACACTGTGTCTTTTCAGATCAGTCCTCTGTCACAGTGCCACTTCTGCTTGAAATGCCCTTCCCGCTTCTCTAACTGCTACTCCAATCAACCAGAACCCAAGCCTTCGCTGGCCACTCCAGGTCGGTCCTGTGGCCCTGCCCTGGGTCACCTACTCTCTAGAGCACGGCGTGGCACCAGCTCGCATGTCTGCCTCCCCCCAGACTTCCTTGAAGGTGGCACTTGGTCACTCATACCTCACTCACGGTGTCCAACCCAGGACCTGGCACATAAGTGGGATCATTATTCTTATTAATATTATTTTCATAAAGCTAAAGGAGGAGGGAGTCTTGTCCACCAGATTTGAAAACAAGCTATACAGATGTAGCCGTCAAAACAGGGAGAAGCTGGCGCAGCTGTCAAAAGAAAAACCAATGTAACAGAAGCTGTAGCCCGGAAACAGAGCTGGGGCAGTCTAAGTATTTTATAGTTGACAAAAGTTGCTTCTTAAATCAGCAAAGAAAAGACAAATTCATTCTAGACAACTGTGCAGCCAAGTAACTCTTCAGAAAAGTAAAAGTTAGATCCTTATTTACACTTTGTACCCAAATAAATCCCAGATGGTTTAAAGAAATAAATGATTTTAAAATGCACCCATAAAAAACTAAAACAAAATCTAGATTAATGTTTTATCAGATCTCAGGCTATGGAAGGACTGAGAACAAAACAAGCAATTAAAATGAACTGATGTCACTACATTGAAATTAAGAATTTTGTAAGTGCAAGATGATATCCTGGATTGGGTTCTGGGACAGAAAGAAAGGACATCAGTGGAAAAACTGTGAAACCCAAAGAAGGTCTGTAATTCAGTGAGTAGTTGCACTAATTCAGTTTTAGTTTTGAAAACGGTGCCAGGCACTCCAACGGCCGACACCAGAAGAGGCTGGGTGAAGGGCATGTGGGAGATCTGCACCATCTTTGCAATTTTTCTGTAAACCTAAAATTGTGCCACCGTAAAAAGCTGATAAAATGAAGACGCTCGCTAAGACAGATTACAATACAAGTAAAATTCTAAAGCAAACGACAAGCTGTGGAAGCTGTATGACAGAGAGCTATCGTCCTACATCTATGAGGAATTGTACAAATCTTGTCCTCGTCTCCGTGCTCACTGTCTGTCCCTCTCCCCGGAGCGCCCGCTCCCTCGAGGCAGAGACCTGCGTTCTGTCACTGCTGTGTTCCCAGCTCCCGGCAGAGTGCCTGGCGCGGCACAGGCGCCCAGTAAGTATTTGCGGCGGCATAAATAAATGGACCACAGAAACATGAATACCCCAGTAGAAAAACAGTCGAAAGTCATAACCAGGTAATTCACTTCACCAAAGAAGAATCACGAGTAACTCCAAAAGCTTCTTACAAGTGTTTGGCTTCATCAATAAATTGAAGGCATTTCCACCATCAAACTGGCAGAGTTTTCTATGTGATGATGCGCAATGCTGAGGAGCTGTGGGCCCCTCACGTGGTCCTGGCAGCCACCTTTCGTAAAGCAATGTGCAGCCCATATCGAGGGGCTTAAACGCATTATACCTTTGTCTTTACACGCTGCTTCCAGGGACCTAGTCTAAGGCAGGGATCCTAACAAAGACTCTTGTTCACTCACTTGCCCTTCCCTGTACACCCACACTGCCCCCTCGACCCGGGGCATCCCTCCCGCTCAGTCTTCTTGGCAAATCTCTTCCCTTCCGACTCTCAGCTCACACATAAACAGAGTTACATAGGTAAACACGAACACATTTTTCCTTAACGTCACACCCCAGCAGCCACTGTGGGAAGCAGAAACTATCTGTTTTCCCAGCTACTAAGACACAGGTTCAGTGTAAGCATACAGCCAGAGGAAGAGGCTCAGCGTGAGCTATGGAGGCAGAAAACCGGGAGAGAATGGCCAGGGCCTCTCCCACCGCTTTCAGCTTTGTCGCCGGGAGAAAAGAAGCAGAGCCGGGAGCTGGGCTCTCAGAAGCTCAAGGGGGGCTTTTCGCAGCGAGTTATAAGCAGACTTCTGCCACCAGAATAGCAGCTGCTGCCAGGGCTCTGGACATCAAGCAGACCAGAAGCACCCGCCGGGCACACAGCCTGCCAGAGGGCCATGGGCCACCGGCCCAGAGCACGCGCGACAGGAGTGGACGGTGCCCACGCTGTGCTGCTTGCTGACAGTCTGAAAAACTCCCCCCCGGCACAGCTCCATGAGGTTCAAGTGACTTCTTTTTTTAAGATTTTATTTATTTATTTTTAGACAGAAAGGAAGGGAGGGAGAAAGAGAGAGAGAAACATCAATGTGTGGTTGCCTCTCACCGTGGCCCCCCCTGGGGACCTGGCCCACAACCCAGGCATGTGCCCTGACTGGGAATCGAACCGGCAACCCTCTGGTTCACAGCCCGCGCTCAATCCACTGAGCTACACCAGCCAGGCTCAAGTGACTTCTAAGGTGAGTCTCTAATGTAACTTAGAGAAAAGGCTGCCTCAGCCTGAGTAGAAACTAAGAACATTCAGAAGGTTGTGAAAAACCAGATGGAACATGCCTAGTATGTACATTTCTTTAGAACTTCCTTCAAAATGAGAGTAACTTAAAATGTGCTCTATGGCAGGGATGGCTAGTTGCCTAACCAGCCTCCATTCTCTCCTTCTTCCCGAACAGAAGCCCTGGGATGTTACCGGACGAGCAAGTCCCTGCCATCGAGCCCTGCTTCCCAGCCTCTCTTGCCAAAGGGGTGGCCAATGAGTTCTAAGTGGGAGTCATTGGGTGATGTTTCCTAGGAAACTGTTGAAAAGGTGCCCACTCAGCCAGGACCCTTTGATCCTTTCCTCCAACTGTCTTCTCTCTGCCTGGAACGTGGACATAATAGCCAGAGCTTCAGCAGCCTTCTCGGACCATGAGACACACGGATGATAAAAGCCGAATGCTGGGCATGGTAAAGCACAAAGGTGGAGGGAACACCCGATGACCATGAGCTGCCCACTCCTGGACTGCTTGTTTGGGAGACAACGCAGCCTTTACCTGACCTAAGCCTCTGCTGGTTCAAGTTTTTTCTTAACTAGCAGCCAAAGGCAATGCTTGGCTAATATGGGTGCTCATACTAATTCTCAATGAACATGCCCTGCAGATTTGAATGAAGAATTTACTTTTGCCCTGACCGGTGTGTTCAGTGGGTTGGGCATCATCCGCAAAGCGAAAGGTCGCTGGTTAGATTCCTGGCCAGGGCACGTGCCCAGGTTGCAGGTTCAGTCCCCGGATGGACATATGAGAAGCAACTAACTGATCTACATTTCTCTCCCTCTTTCTCCCTCCCTTCCCCTCTCTCTAAAAATAAATAAAATTTTAAAAAGAACTGGCTTTTGATTATGAAATGGGAAAATGTGCACCTAGTTTTGGTTTTGAACACCCATGGGCGGCCCCCGCCTGCCCCATGGGGCCTGTGCTCCTGGAGGCAGTTACGTGAAATGCACCCTGCTCTCTCCCGGGTCTGCCTGCCTGTCTGGGTCAAGGCCATGGTACGCCTCTTGGCTCCTCCCCTCACTTAGTACGTGTAAGCTCCCTCTGTGACAGTCCAAACTCACCCTAACCCCGTGTCCCCAGCCCAGGCCCCAGCGACGGGGATTGTTCCTTCCCAAGCACAGCTCCAGGAGCTTCATCCAATCCCTGAGAGGATAACTGGGAGCTGTACACAGTGCCAAATCATTACTTAATCTCTCTGGTGTTTTAATAAGATTGGGGGGAAAAGAAGGAAAAGCAGCTCTGATTAGTGTTCTGCTTGGACTTCTCTGTCAGCTGCCCTGTGAGCAGACGCCGGCTTTCTGGAGCCTGGGAAACAGACTCATGCCTTGGCGAGTCATCCAGGGACACGGCCAGCCACGTTCCTCTGGAATCATCTTTGAGAGACAGACACCCATCTTCCCACCCTCAAGGGGCGCCCTGGGCCTTATTTCCCTGTTCAGTTGGCCCTCCACATCCTTTTGACTTTTCGTTTGTCGCACCTGCCACCAGTTCCCAGTTCTGGTCATCGTGTTCCTGTTCCATTTTCAACGCATGGTGGGCATCTGCTCTGGGCCAGAGCAAGACTGAGGGGCCCCCGGTGCCCTCACTGCTGGTGTCCTCATCGTGTGCACAGCCTCTCAGAATGCCAGGGCTAGCAAGGGTCTCAGAGAGTGGCTGTCCAGTGCGCCCTTCTCATCCGTCTGTCAAAGGATGCTGGGCAGCCTGATGCAGAGGATTACATTTGCCCCCACAACCCCAAATCTCAGCACAATGTCTTCCCTCAGAGCAGGTACTTAATAAAGGTGGGCTGAATGGAATGGAATTGACTGCACCCCCACCCCTGCCCCCACCCCGCCCAGGGTATCCCTACGCCTCCAGTCACCTCCTGTGCACTCCGCCCTGCTCCAGTCTGCCCTCCCCAAACTCACCAGCTTCTTGCTTCTTAAGCATTTCAGCCCACCCCTCAGCCTGGAATTGAGGTCTTCCAGGCTGAGCGCTGCTCTGTGCTCCTGATCTCACCTTCCAGAACCCGCCTCCAGAAGCTTCGGCTCAGGCCCTGCAGCCTCCTCACTGGGTTGGAGGCCTTTGCATTTCAGAACCCAGAGTTAGAAGAGATTCTGAAAACCACTGGGGAAACCGAGGCCCAGAGAGTGGGACTGGCCTGCCCAGAGCCATGCAGTGACTGACTGACAGAGCTGAGAGGAGACCTCACATCTCTAAGGTTCTGTCCCAGGAAGCATGTATTGTCCCCTGCAGCCAAGTTCTCTAAGAAACAGTGACAGCCACCCAGCTTTGTAAAACAGCTTGCCTTGGGGTTGAGAGCGACTGCGGGGAAAGCCTCAAACCAGAAGATCAACTTTCACCAGTGAAAAGGAGCTGAGAGCAGGAATTGCTCCTGGAACATCTGACTCTGACACTCTGCCCCATCCGCAGCCCTCAGCCCCTGCCTGGCGGAGGCAGTGGTGGGAGGGTGGGGCCCCCTGAGCACCAAGTCTTTCCACCACGAGGGAAGGCTGTTTCGAATCATAGAATCCAAGAAATGATGAATCATAGTCACCAACTCTTAGCAATAACGAACCTTAGAACTGAAACTTCTAGAAATTCCTCTTCCCCTGGCTTACAGGATAACCACTCTCCTGGCCCTCCTCCTGGCCCTCAGCTTGCTTCTGCCTTCAGCTCTGCAGCCCTCCAGGGTGTCTGTGGGCCACAGCTTACCGGGCCTCAGGGCTGCCTGCTCAGTAACCCCCCGCCCCCGGGGAAGTCCCTCTTGTCCTATGGGTTCAAACCCCACATCCCACATACGCATCCAGCGAACACCATGCCGCTCCTCTGAGCCAGCTGCTGTCCCAGGTGCCAGGATACTGCAGGACATGGGGTTTTTAATGCTCTAACCCTCCTGGAGTGTATTTTGTTCCAGGGGGGAGACAGAAAGAGAAATGCAGATGTCCATAGACATGATAGTATCAGGTAGTAATAAAGGCTATGAGGAGAGTGACAGAGGTCCCTGTGAAGAGGTGACACGGAGCCGAGGTGTAAATGGAGGGAGAGAAGGGCCCAGCGGTGTGGACAAGGCACGCCGACAGGACCCTAACGACACCCGGAGCAGTGGCACAGAGGCCGGCATGGCTGGGGTGAGGGCAGGCAGAGGTGGCGCAGAGGCCAGAGGCCAACCTGCCTGGGGTGGGGCCACGAAGGGCCTGTAGATCCCAGAAAACACTGGATTTTGCCGTGTGGTGGGTTGTGAGCAGGTATTAAAAAGGATCCCTGTGGCTACTGTGCTGAGAACAGACTGTGGGGAAGCAGAGGGAAAGCGGGGTGACCTTGTCGGACACCGGAGTGAGAGGGCATGGTGGTCTGCGTGATGGTGGGAGTGGCAGAGGGGGACAGGAGGGACAACGTTTGGGATATTATGTGAGGTAGAGCTGACAGAATTTGCTGACAACTTGGAGGCAGGAGAGGAGAGAATGAGAGACACCAGAACAAGATGGGCAGGACTGAGCAAAGCGCAGATTTTCGGGGGCATCAAGAGCCTAGCTTTGGCCGTGTTAATTTTGAGATGCCGTTAGACAACTGTGTGTCAGAATCTGAAGTGCAAGGGACAGGCTTCCAGGCCAGAAACAAAACTTTTCAGCGTCGGGTACAGAAAGTGTTCATTGTCATGGCACGGGACGAGATCCCCAGGCAAGGAAGCGGTGGCATGGTGCACCCTGCCTGGGACTCTTTCTGGCTCCAGACCCTGTGGCTGAGAACCACACAACAGGAACGAAATTGCAAGTTTGTCTGTGATCTTTAGTTCATCACATACCTCCAAGGATAAAAGAACCCAGAGAATGGAGAAAGTGAAGGGAGTGGCAGACTGATTGCATTGGTGGCTCCCAGTTACGGATGCACTTGGCCTAGTGATACTGTGGTCCCCTCCCACCTGAGTCTGGGCTTGGCCACGTGTATGGCTTTGGCCAATAAGATGTTAACTGACTTGACAGAAGCAGAGACTTGGAAAAACACTTACAGGATCCTGTACCTTCATCATAAGAACATGCCCAGCCTAGCTTTCTCTCGGAATCCTGTCATCACCAGGAAGTACGTCCAGGCTGGTCTGCTGGGGGATGAGAGACCACGGGAGTTCATCTGCCGAGATCATCCTAGACCAGCGGCCTGCAGGCACAGAACCGTCCAGCTGACTTAGAGACTCAAAGCTGTCATTTTAAGCTACTAGGTCTTGGGTGGGTTTGTTACATAGCAATTAATAATGGATGGAGAGGGTGAGGAGGGGGAGAGGGAGAGAGAGAGGCAAGGAGGAAGAGAGAGGAGGAAGAGAGAGAGAGAATTGTGTGCTGGGCATCTATTCCCACGGGGGAGGAGAAGACAGTCCCTTAGGGTTTGCAGAGTGTCGGGGCTGGTGCCTGACTCACGTCCAAAGGCCCTGGGAAAGGCCTGAACTTCTAGCAAAGATATGTATGCTTCCCATGGGCCAGATGTGGACCCTGCAGAAGTAACTCTGCCTAAAAGGGTCACCCAGGGGTGTGAGGTGACCTCCGCAGAGGACTTGACCAGAGGACAGGCCTGAGGAAGGCGTTGTAAGCAGCCAGATGGAGCCAGGACTGTCCAAGTCAAGGGAATAAGAAGGAAGATGCCCATGACAGCAGGGGCCCCAGAGAATCCGCAAAACTGCTCCTGAAGAAATACAACTTGGGAGTGCCTGTATCAGCTCACTCCGCCACCAGCGGCCTTCTAGCCCGCTCTCTCTCTGGTCTCCACTACTCCGGCCCCAGTCCTAGCAACAGAGGAGTAGATGGAGCAAGAAAGAGAAAAACCCACTATGATCGTCTTTCCACTTCCAGGTTTCCAAGTTTGAATCAGATGCAAAACGCTAAGATAGGATTCATTTTAACTCGGACGAGTCTGGAGTTTTACTATTAGACTGGACTGGATTTCTTACATCTGAGACTGGCAAGAAAATGAAAGGGACTAGAAGGAGTCCACAGAGCGCGTCTGATGGGGAGCCCTGCTGAGCCCAATAAATCCCTCCCAACGTGGTGCTTCCGGGCTCTGTCCCGCCCGGCTCTCCTCGCCCACGTTGTGCTGGGAGATCCCTCCGTCATCAGGGTCTACCCATCGCCTCTGAGCTGCTGGTTTCCTGAACTCCTTCTCCAGGTCAGACTCTCCACTAGGCGGATGCACTAGCCAACCATCAGCAGGCATCTCCCCCGGGATGTCCTGCTCTAGCACCGTCCTCTGGTCTGGTGACCACATCGCTGTCCACCTGGGTGCTCAGACCCGAAGCCTTCATGCCATCAGCGCCGCCACCTCCTCCACCCTCCCCTTTATCGTGCCCATCTGCTGCTGGCTTTACCTCTGAGCAGCCCTCCAGCCTGCCCTCTTCCCCCGGGCCCATGGCCACCACCCTGGCCCCGTCCCTGCCTCTCTCTTCCCCTCCTCCCTGTCCCCCACTCAGTCAGCGAGCCTCCTGAATTGGATCATGCCCCTCCCATGTTTAAAACCCATTTCAGGATAAAACATAATGTCTGGCCTGGTTCACAGTGCTCTTCATGGTCTAGCACCACCGCCCTGTGCAGTGACTGTCCCCCCGGCCCCCACCCACCCCACACTCCTCATGCCCAGTCACATCGAAGGGGCTGTGATTTCTCCCCACGACATTCTCAGTCAGGGCCTGCACAGCTGTCGTGTCCCTGGCTCCCCCACCCTCCCACTCACCCCATCCTTTATAGCAGCCGCTTTGCCTCCTCTGCCCCTGCTCCTCCCCCTGCCACCCCCAGCCCTTGTTTTCCCCATCAGGGCCCCACCCCTGCGTGGCTGTGTCTAGTCATGGGCTTTTCTCTCCTCCAGATCTAGGGCAGCTCTGAGCGTCCTGGCAGGGGGCCAGCATTGGTGAGGAAGCTAAGAGGAGGGGGCGTGGTCTTTTGGGAGTGTGGGGGGTGGGGGGCGATGTGGATATACTGCAGGTCTACAGCGCTTTCCTGAGAGGCGAGCACAGGTCTGTGAGGAAACGGTCAGCAGTGCCCGTGGCCCAGGCAGGGGCAGCACAGGGGGAAAAGCCCTACACTTCGAGTCGGACAGGCCTGCAGAAAGGGGACCAAAAAGGAAAGGGCAGTGGGGGGTGGTGGGAAGGACCTGTGACTGCTGCCCTTCACCAGAGAGGCGGGATGTGCACAAGCAAGCGCAGTCAGTCAGCAAACACTCACTGAGCCTGCTCTGTGCCAAGCCTTGTGTAGGGTCTGGGCTTGCAGAGGAGCAGCCCTGTCCTGCCCTGGGGGCGCTCTCAGCCTGGTGGGGGCAGAAAGTGCAGTGCCAGCCCAGAGGGAGCACAGGGGCTGAAGGAGCAAAGAGGGGCCTCCGTGGCCGCCCCCTTGTCACCAGGAGTAATCAAGAGCAGACCCTGAGCATACGCACCCCCCACATCCGCCCCTGCCCTCTGGTAGACGTGGGGCTGGCCCTGTGCAGCCGCAGCCCCAGCCCCAGCCCAGGGACGGCTTTCCCCAGCAGGGTGTCGGTGGCAAGGGTTACCGGATAAGGTCCAGCAGGGCATCGGCTGAGCTCATGATGGGCTTCCCACTCTGCTCCGTCGCCTCCTTCTGGGCCGCCCTGCCTGGGTGGATGATGGAGACCATGACGATGCCCACGACGACTGCCACGAAGGTGGTCCACAGGTAGTATGCCACAGTGAGAACGCCCAGGCGGCTGGAGGTCTTGGCATCCAGGGAGGCAAGGCCGGAGATCAGGCTGGGAGGGCGATGTGGGTCACAGTCTATGGGTAGGGCAGGCCCTGGGCTCACCCACCCTTGCTGCCGCTCCTGGCCCTGCCCCGCACCCTCACAGGGCTCTGGGTAACTTGCAGACACGGCAAACCCACTCCCCCATAATCTAATCTGCGGGGCTCCCTGTAGCCTCTCCCCTTCTGCTCTCTGCCCCATGGCCCGGTCAAGCCCTTCCCCACCACTGGGCCTTTCCATGTGCCGTTGCCTCTGATCAGCTTCTGTCGCTTCCCCAACTCCTACTCCCTCGGTAAGGCTGAGCTCGGTGTCACCTCTTCAGTAAAATCTTTTTGGACTGCCCGCATCTCCCCCAGGGTGAGGAGCCCACTGGGCTTCCCACAGCCGCAGGCCTCCCCGTCGTGACCCTGTTTTCACCGTCGTGTTTCCCCGTCTGTCTCTCCTCCCAGACTGAGGACGTGCAGGAAGAGGGACAGATCTGACTTCTCTGTGGGTCCCCAGTGCCCAGCATGAACTCGTGGTGCTGCCACCAGGTAGGCGGTTACGGCGGGCTTGCTGAATGAACTTATGAATGAGTGAGTGAGTGAGTGAGTCAGCCTTGGGCTGGGAGTCGGCGACCTGGGTCCTAGTCCTAGCTCTGCCCCCGGGCAAGCAGGTCACGCCCGCATCTTTGGGCCTCAGAATGCCCTTCTATAAAGTGGGGCCGTGGTTAGATTTTCCCTGAGAGGTGCCACCCTTTGGCCATCTTGGGTTTGTGCCCAGGCCCAGACTCCCCTTGTGGGAGGCTGTGTTGAGGGGGCTTGTGGGTCTCTCTCCTCTTGGGTCTGCCCAACCCCTGCTCACTCTGACCCGGACTCTCTGCCCACCAGTGCAGGCCAGCCCGGAGCTACTCTTCTCACAGCTGTGGGTGGTGGGAGGGAGGGCAGGCGGGAATGAGAGATTAATTAAGGAGATGCTCAGGCATGGCTTTGCTGCCAAAAGGATTTTCCCCCAAGCCCTTTCATTCTTTCAGATAAAGGAAGTATTTGTCTGGTTTTAATCATGTAAACAAGAATGGATAATCCCGCCCCTTTCATGCTCCTCTTATCACTAGGCTACAGCAGGCAGTTTCCAGCATCAGGTGGAGCGCAGCAGCCTCTCCCCGACCCCAGGCTGTAGCTGCTGTCTGTGAGTGCCGTGCTCTTCCAGCTCACAGTAGCAAAGGCCCACTCTTCTGTGAAGACAGTTTAATATTGTCCTCCTCCAGGAAGCCTTCCCTGAATACCAGGAAGGTGAAGGCCCCTTTTTGGGGCTCCCACAACCCCTGTGCTGCCGTCTGTCCCAGGCCCACCTTACTAAGCTGCTGACTGTTTCCTGGAAGTGCCTCCAGGGCTGGGCCTAGGTCTGATTCAAAGCTGGGTTCACAAAGCCGGGCACAGGACCTGACAGAACACAGCTTGGCAGCAGTTTGCTGAATCAAGGAGAGAATGAATGCATGAATGAATGAATAAATGAATATTTACAATCTCTGTTCACTGCTGTTTGCCAAGATGCCATCTGTTAGAGGTGGGTGCAGGGTGCATCTCAGACAGAAATCCTGAAGGGCTTATTATGAGATTGTGTGGCCAGGGATGGGGGGGCCACTCTGCAGTCATTTTCCATGAGAGAGATTATCCCCAGGCCAGGTGCAGCACATCAGCCCAGGGCCAAATTGTCCCCTGACCACAAACCCCCCACAGCAAGGTCCCACTACTTCAGGCCACACCGAAGCCATGGCCCTGAGAGAAGAGGACCTGCCCCAGGTCACACAGAGCACTAGTGGCCTACTGGACCAGCACTCAGACCCCAGCTCCAGGTCTGTCCTCCTTTATTCATGTCCACTCTATGCCATGCCCTGTGCCCACAGAAAGAAATCAGAATCAGTCCCTGAACTCAGGTAACTCCTGCTCTGCTGGGGGCGGGGGTGGGGAAGGAGACAGACACAGACACCGGGGACACAAGTAGCCTCAAGTAGCCAGTGGACAAGGTGGACGGTTGCATCGGTACCATAAGGGAGAGAGAGGGCCAGGTTGTACAATCTTTATGCAGAGGGGGAGGGATTACTTCTAGCTTGGAGAGTTATGAAGGGCTTCCTGGAGGAGGGGGCATTTGAGTTGGTTCTTGGAGGATGAGGAGGATTTGGAGATGGGGCAGATGTGCCAGGTGGTGGGACCGCAGAAGCCAACAGGGAGGCTGAGAGGAAGGCAGATATGGGAACACTGCAGTGTTTAATGCGGTCAGAGCTCCGGCCACATTTGAGGCCTGGTGATATGCGAGGCAGAAAAGAGAGACTGAACTCAGGAGTGTGGTGGCCTTGAGTGCCAGGCCACGGGAGACACGGGGGCAGGGGTCCAGGACAACTCATCTAGCGGAATTTGCTGGATGACCGAGAAGCGAGAACTAAGAGTTTCTTAGATGCGACAATATCAAAGGAAACAAAGCATGCCAGTAGGATCACTGATGTGGTATCTCTAAGAGCAAAACTCTGGGACCCGCTCGAGAAACCGTGATATCATTGGATGAAAAGTAATCTCCTATTCATGCAGGGGAGTTCTGAGTCGTCAGTAGAAGTGATGTGTCGTCAGAAAGACGCTCCTGTTTGATGCTTAGTAGAGAAAGCAAGGTACAAGATAGTTTCCGGTTCTGTAGGGAGCCCTGCAGCTCCTGTGACAGAGACCCCTCTCCAGGTTTCTGTCCGGACGGACATACAGACACGCTTGAGGGATTGTGCAGGCGCAGGTGAAAATCAGATTTCTGAAAGGGGCCAAGGGTCACCCTGAGGAGGAAGAAGTCTAACATGGCGGTGGTGCCAAGTCAGCGACAGACCTGGACATGGGCTGGGAGGCAGTGTAGGTTCTAGATATAGCAAGAAGGGGCCCTGACCCAGGGGCTCTGGAAAGGAGAGGGCTGCTGGACAAAATGGAAAGAATCCCACCACCTAGGACCCAAGCAGCTCCACTCTGCAACCTTTCTCCCCACAAAATGGAAAGGGTTGCCCGACCAGCTGAAGAGAGAGGTGACCAGCGGAGATGGGAGCAGGTGGGGAGGGAGTGTCCGGCAATAGCTGACCGAGCAGTCTCTCTCCTCCCCACGCTGGTGCCCGCTCCAGGCTCAGTAATAAGAAAGGAGTTTCGAGGTTCTGCCATTAGCTGATGGGGGCTCCTCGAGGCCCCAGACTTTTGGGCTAAACTGTTGGATGACCTTTCTGGGACCCTGAAGCCAGGTGGGCTAGTTTGCGGGAGTATTGGGTCACATGGATGTGCATAGAAAAAAGCTCTAGAAAGTTTATGTATTTAGTTTTTTCAAGATATTTTATTTATTTTTATTTTTAGAGAGAGGGGAAGGGAGGCAGAAAGAGAGGGAGAGAAACAGCGATGTGTGGTTGCCTCTCATATGCGCCCTACTGAGGACCTGGCCCACAAACCAGGCATGCGCTCTGACTGGGAATTGAACCAGTGACCCTTTGGTTCACAGGTCGACGCTCAATCCTGAGCCACACCAGCCAGGGTTTGAAAGTTTAATAGTAGCTATTTTGGGGTGGTGGAATTCAGGGTAATTTTTGTTTTGTTTTTAATGCTTTTTCACATTCTCTCTCATTTCTAGAATGAGCAGGTGTTGCTTGTATGATAGAAAACACAGGCCCTGAGCACCTGGCAGCCACGGAACCGTCCATCTGTCTGGAGCCAAGCTGTCCCCACGCACCTGCACAGCCGCCTGATTTGACCCTTCATGTTCTAAGTCGGCGCTGCCCTACACAGTCATGTGAGCCACATTTGTGATTTTACACTTTCTAGGAGTCAAGTAAAAAGAAACAGGTGAAATTCCTTTTTTGGTGAAGTTAATTTTAAGAATACTTTAACCCAGTTTATCCAAAATATTATCATTTCAATGTGAAATCAATATAAGAATGTTTATTAAAATGTTTGTAAAACTAATTCAGCCTTTAAAATTTTAATTTAAATTAATTTTTTAAAAGTTCAGTTCCTCAGTACTAGCTACATTTCAAGGGTTCAATAGTCATTTGTGACTATTGACTATGTTATTGGACTGTGAAGTTTGAGTTACAGATAAGAAAAATAAAGCTCAGCAGGTAGAGATAATTAGCCAAGCCACCCACCTGGTAAGTTGTAGAGTCAAGACTGAAACAGGGGTTTCTGGTTCAGAATCCCCTATGGAAGAAAAAGGTCTTCTGCTTTTGGCTGACCATGCTTTTAATGTGACTTAGTCCATGTAATGCCTCTTTAGTTCAACTCTCAGAGTTCATGACCTGTCCCATGCAACAGCTCTCAGATTTGTGGTGGTGAGCTCCCCATCTTTGGAGGTATCCAAGTGGAGCCTGAATGGCCACCTTGTTGGGATGCTAGATCAAGGCTTCTAGATTGAGTGGGTGGTTCCATGAGGATGACCTCAAATGTCCCTTTTGACTCTGTGTTTTGTGGTGAGGAAAGAATAGACAATCTTGTCTCCTTAACTCCCAGCACAGCTAAGTGCTCCTGGGAGCCCCCCAAATCCTTCAGGGACCTGGCGAAGAGCCTCAGGAAGCCCAGAGGTCTGGGCTCCCTTCCAAGTCACGTGGCCACCACCCAGAGTCCAGAGATTGGGGTTCGAGAGATTGTGGTGATTGAAGAGTCGGCTGGGTTCCAGGGTGCAGCCTGTTTCAATCTGGTAATTGCTGCACTTGCAGGGGTGGGGGAGGGAGCCGCAGCTGGCGGGCTCCTCGTGGAGGGAGAAAGGCTGCTTACTGGCTCACACCTGGTTTTCACAGCAACCCCTGAAGTGAGTACCGTGACCTCACCTACCACCTGGAGGTGCCCACTCCTTGCATACTTCACTTTGGAGGGCAGACAGGCTACGCAGACTGCTGGGGGTGCCTCCCCGTTTGAAGTCCTCAGGAACTGCCCTTCCCCTTTGTGGCCTCGGGTTGCTCCCCTCCTCCTCACCGTCCCACACCCCAGTGTCCCCACTACTCCTTGAACCACCTGTGTACGGGCTGTTCCTTCAGCCTGGATCTCTCTCTCTCCCACTCCCCACACACCTTCTCAACTTTCTACTTGTCCTTTCCAAAATCAGTCTAGACATCACTTCCTCCAGGAAGCCTTCCCTGAGCCATCTCACCCTCCTTCCCAGAGCACCCTGTGCTCCCCAGTTTGTTACAGGGTACTGTGCTCGTCGCTGGCCCCTGAATCCCTGAGGCCCAGCTCTGGCACACCACGGACTGGCAGGAACAAGTGTGAGTGAAGCCATGAGGGACCCAGTCCCCGTGCCCTACCCTCCCCACTTTCCATTCTGCTCCTCTCCTGCTGCTGCGACATGATTCTCAAGTCTCCACTCGGGCACCACCTCCCTATGGAGCCCGCTGGGCTGCACGAGGCATCTCCTGTGTGACCCCCCGTGTCCCTCACGGCCTGGGATTTCTTGGGCCTGTGCCTGAGCCTCTGTGTGTCTCAGTTTCCACTGGAGGATAAAATGGGGACAATGATGGTTTCTTTGAAGGTTAATCCGGCTTTAGGATAGTGCCTGGTATGTAATAAGTATTCAATACATTCTAATCATTAGCACTCACTGTCCTGTGGCCACCTGTCCTGCAGACTGTGAGTCCCTCCGGCGAAGGGCTGAATCTGGCTCTGTTCTGGCTCTGTGGAGCCCAGGGCCTGGTCTAGCCGGAGTGCGGGTCTGTTGATGTGTGTGATGTTAAGCCAGGGAAGAAGTCTAGACTAGATTGTTAAAATGGCATTTGTGAGCTCAGATGCCTGGAAACAAGTCACCTGGACTAGCTTTGGTGTCCTTGCCAGGTTTAGGGAATGTCCCTGGCACTGTGTGTCTGTCTGTGTGACATCGAGGCAGTTGGCCCCAGAAATTTGGGGAACAGACTGGAGCTTTTGGGAATGACCATCACAGGCCCTGTCCCCTCTGAAGAAGAGGACCTACAGGGTCTCTGGACTGTACTTCCAGGCTCTGCCTTCAGCCCTCTCCTTCACGGTCGTTTTTATCAATGGCTTGGCCGCGGCCACTGACACCATGTGGATCGGATTTGTGGAGGACGGGAAGCCTGGAGGAACAGCTAATGTGTTGGATGAGGGATTGGGACTAAGCAGACCCCAGCAGGCTGGGACCGTGGGCCAATTCTGTCATGATGAAACTGAGCGTGGACACGTGTTGGGCCATACTCGGCTTCAATAGCTTGGACAGCATAAGCTCTGGGGTGGAAGAGAGCAGGGAAGGCTGAGCCTCAGCAGCAGCACGTGGGACGGGGCCTCTGGGAGTTTGCTTGCTTCCACTTTAGTGAGTCAGCTGGGGCCTGGGGCAGCAGAAGAACTGGTGAGCTCTCAGCCTGTGGGGCCAGAAGCCTGGGAGCTTGTGGAGAAGGACTTGGACCTGCCCTGATGTTGAGACCCACCGGGAAAGGGACAGGGGAGGGGGGCGTGTGTCCCAGAGGGCAGCTGTGGTATGTGGCAGGTGACAGTGATGCAGGCCTGGGGGAGGTGCTGGAGGGGCAGGGCTGGGGAGCCTGGGGCAGAGCAGACCTGGGGACGCTGGGATGGATGAGGAAAGCCAATCACTTCCCAACAAACAGACCCGTCCCTCCATGAAAGGGGCCACCTTGAGAAGTGGTGAACTCCCAGTCACTGAAGTGTGCAAGCAACTTGCTAAAGTCACACATAGAGTAAGTAGATTTGGACACCGGTCTACTAGGATGATAACGTCTGTATTCACAACATCCTGGCTCCGGGACGTTAGACACAGGAGGCAGCTCCTCGGCCAAGTCCTTGGGCTCTGGCCTCGGCTGACCTGGTCAGGGAGGCTCTCCCAGTCTGGCCTCTGGGAGGCAGCTGCAGGGAGTCCACCCGACAGGCAACCAGAGGGAGGCCACGGGGGTTCATGGGAGGGGAGTCCCCTCAGCTCTCACAAGCATTGCGGCTTCCTTCTTCCCCCGGAGCAGATGACAGTCCCTGCAGCTGACGGCAAGTGCCACATTAGTGCAGAAGTACGCTCCCCAGATGGCTCTGCCACACTTCCACCCTCAAGCTGGCTCCTTCTGAGCCACGAGGCAGGATGCCCAGTCTCCCACGTGGCTAACGTCTGGGTTATGGGGTCCCAGCACTCCCCTGTCAAAGGCAGAAGTTCCTCTACTGCCTCTCTTTGCACATCTCAAAGGACAGAGAACTCACTACCTCCACTGTGGGTTAGTGCTGCTTATGGAAAAACCCTTCCTGGGGCCAGAATGGGACCTGCCTCCTGGGAAGAGAATCGCTCACCCTGGGTCCAGCCCTGCCCTCTGGGCCACACAGACCCAACCTCTTTGGTTTCTCTTAGATTCCAGGGCAGGGAAGATGGGGAGGACGTGCCCACCTCCGAGTGCGGGAGATGGGGAGAGACGGTGCTTGCCTGGGGCTTACAAATAATCAGCTTGAACTGAATCAAAAGCAAGACCTGAAGGAACCACAGCTGCAGCCCTCAGAGAGCTCAGAACGGCCTGACCATCGACCACTCTCCACACCTTCCACCGGGAAGGCTGAGCTCTGTTCCGGGGGTGACAGGGCCAAGTTCAGTTCCCACCCCAAGTGAGCCGAAGCCCTTTCTTTCCCCGGAGGTGAAGAGTGCCAGGTGGGAGGGAGCCAGAGTGTCCTTGCAGACTGTCCCCTCTACCATCAGGAACAACCTCCTCGGGGTGTCTGTCATGACTGGTTCTGTGAGTGCCAACATGCGGTTAGGAGCCCAGCTCATTTGGGAAGGAAAGATCCCCACCCCCCACCCAGAGCCTCTGGGAGCATAGGTCCTCTGTCTCCTCCTGTGCCAGCTGGGTTCCTGGTGTCTACATCCTCCGGCTCTGGCTGGGCCAACCCAAGTAAGGCTCACCGCAGGTCAAATGAACGCCCCCGCTCCAGGGCAGGGCTTCAGTTCTCCACAGGGAGGATACAGGAGCTCTTTCGAAACCTACCCGCCTCCCCAGATTCAGCTGTGTTCCTAGCCCACCCCATGACGAACATCTGTTAGGGGGCTGTGGGGCTCCAGGACTCAGTGAGGATGGGTTCACGGTCCTCAGGGAGCTCTGTCCAGCGGGTGCAGAGACCTGCAGCTGGACAACACAAAGTCCCGGGTCGTGGCTGGGACTGAGAGAGGCCAGGGCCGGGTGTTGCCCAGCCTGGGAATCAGGCTGGCTTCCCCGAGGAAGTGACTGCTGACTGGACCCTTGAAGGATGAGTAGGAGCTCTCTGTTGGGAAGGGGGAAAGAGCAGGGGAGTCTCTGACCGGTGATAAACCCTGGGAGTTTTTCGGAGTCACCAGGCTAATGACCTGACCCCACCCGTAGCCCCCAGCTGGATGAGTAAGTCGGTCAGCTGACTGGGCAAGATGGCCAAAGACCGATCCCAGGGCTCCCATCAGAGAGGTCAGCAGAGTTCTTCGAAGAATAGTTGCCCACGGCCTGAGGGGCAGAGTCCAGGGAGCCCAGGCTGCCCATGCGTGGCCTCCCTCCCACTTGCCGCTGGTGCCGGGCAGCCCCGGGCAGCTGCCCCCTGCACACTGGCTCCCAGACTGGGCTTTGACGGCTGCTTGGCCCAGGAGCCTCTCCAATAAGTTAGGACGTGGGTGTTTGGGAGTTTTCTGCCAAACGAGTTCCTCGGGAAGGGGGAGAAGGGAGTGTTGGGTTTCTTTGGCCAAACATGATTTCCTGATTCTAAGAAAAATCAGTTTAACATTCTTACGAGAAATAGAAAAACAATTCATACACAGGAACACACACGCATACATATACACGCACACCATACACATGTGCAAAGGGACACCACACATTCACACACAAACACACCCATGAACTTGGATTTCTTTGTTAAGATATGGAGCTTACAAAACATTCTGCCATGTTCAGCCTCAGTGAATCACAAACACATGGATTCAGTTTTCCTTGAATGACGCCTGGTTTAAGAAAGGGAAGAATGAGGGGAAGGAAGGTTTGGCAAAAAGCGAGTGGAGAACTGGAGGCCCTCGCTGGGGCCAGCTGCTGGTTTGACCCGTGCCTGGTTCTGTGTGTCCCTCTGGGCTGAGGATGTGCGAAAACAGGTCTCAGTTGACTTCCTGGGGTCAGAAGCAAACTCTGGCCTCCGTGGGGCTGCATGTGTAAAAACAAGTCTCGGCTGACTCCCCAGGGTCTCCCCATGTGGTCTGTAAATTTGCAGATGGCATTGTGTCTGTTTTACGGTTGAGGCTAAGGGTGTGGTAAACAATAAAACGTGAGGTAAATCTAGGGTTCTGGGGCTCAGTGGTGCCCTGACAGCATCTCCAGCAGCATCCTAGGTGTCTGGTGAAGAAAGCAAAAGGGCTTTGCAAACGCTGCCCCAGCCCCAAGGGGGAGAGTGAAACAGGATTATTATGAAGTTGAGGGTGCAACATGACAATTCTTACGACATCTGTTAAATGAAAAAGAAAAAAGAAGCAGATAGACATATGTTTGCAGAAGCAATAGTGAGTATCTTCCAAGAACTTAAAGGAACAGCCCTGGCTGGTGTAGCTCAGTGGATTGAGCCCAGGCTGTGAAACAAAGGGTCGCTGGTTCGAGTCCCAGTCAGGGCACATGCCTGGGTTGCAGGCCAGGTCCCTAGTAGGGGCAACCACACATCGATGTTTCTCTTCCTCACTTTCTCCCTCCCTTCTGTTAATACTCTTTGGGTTAAACTATAAATTAAAAGCAAAAGGGATCAGAGTAGTGACAAGTAGTATTGCTAAGAGAAAAGGCAAAGGAAGGCCTAAAGGCTTGACTTCTGTAATGAAAGAAGATGTAATTAGCAATGGGACCAGTCAGCGGTGGAGCACAGAGAAGACAGCTGAGAGAGGCAAACCTCTCAGCACCCATCCAAGTACCCAAGTTCAAGGATATGACGATGCTATTGCAGGTCCTAACCATTAGACTATTAGCTCTGATGCAAAGTTTCGGAAAGGTGTCCCAATTTGCACAAGAGACTCAGGGGCATCCCTGTGCTTTGAGCAGGAATATGCACCTGCAGGGGGCGGTGTGCAGGCTTGAACCAGACCATGCAGGACACCATGTGGAAGGCACCGGAGCAACAGGGCTGGTGGCAAGATGTTCCGATCTCTGCATCTACCTGGCATGAAGTTTTCACTGGGTGAAAAGCCTTGGCCTGTGGGGTGCAGGCCCCAGAGGGAGGCACCAGGACTCCTCCTTGTACAGAGGAGCGGGAGCATATCCAGCATATTCAGTTCTCAGCTCAGCACATCAGGCAAAAACCAAGTATAATTAAATTTGCCCCTGAAGATCTCCTAAGTTGCTCATAAAATTCAGGGGATATAGTTCCATAGCAGTCATTCAAGTCACTTTTCTCCCAGTTTTGGAGTGGATTGATGTTTCTTTAGATGAACACCAGTTGAAGCAGTCAGCATACACTCAGAGGCCATGATGTCAAAAACCAAAACCCCAAACAACCCTCTTTCATGGCCTCGAGTCACAGTGGCTGCGGGGAAATACACTGCGAGCAGGAACTGGGCTGGCCTAGCGCCAAGCAGACCCGCCTCCCATGGCTTCCTCCTTCAGGGGCATCTCTCTGCACAGAGGAGCTCCTGCCTCCTTTAAATGATTTTTTTTCTCTTTTCACAGCATACATAATTGATGTCACTTAAGTTAAATACACATACAGTGAGGCTCTACCAGGTGGGACCCCGGAAATCTACTGAAAATGGCAAACCTGGAGTCACGTTGGTTATGCAAGTGAGCACATTTTTCTGCCAGCAAACAGATTTACCCAGTGGGCTCCTGGAGCGCTGACCCTGCGGGCAGAGACGCTCTGGCCCGCGGCTGTGTGCACCTGGCCTCTTGGCGGTAGATTTATCTCTGAATGAGTACTTTGGCATTTGGTTGATTTGGTCTCCTCTTGCCAGTATCAGAGGACAGGCCTGACCAGCTCAGCAGCTCAGACAAGGAGCTCTGAGCCAGTTGGCTAAGGGCCACACCCTTGGCCTGGCGAATTCAACTCTAAGAACGGTAAACGCAAACGCAGAAAACTGACAGCAGCAGCAGAGGTAGAGTCATGTGATGATAGGACGGTACCCCCAACCCCACTGTTTGCCAAAATGTTTGCAAGTTGCTTATATAATTTTTTTAAATACAAAACATCTTTAAAAGATAACTCCTAACATCTTCAGTTTAAATGTTAGTCATGAAACTTCCCTGAATTCTGCTGCAACTGCCCTTCCACTGCTCTTTAGTCACTTAAAAAGCATTTATTAGGCGCCTACTATGTACCAGACCCTGTGATGTCCGTGTGAAAAAGAAAAATTCATACTCTTCAGAACCTTTTTGTGGGCAGGGAGTTCTCCTTATTCATAAGAAACTCCCTGACTTGGACCAGAAACTGAGCCCCACCTCCACTCCACCCCACTCCAGGAACAGGGCATGAATGGAGGTGACTTTTGAAAGACAAGGAGGACAGGATTTCTGACTGTTCTTGGAATAGAGGTAGCGAGAAGGAAGGTGTGGGGAGAGACAGAAAGGTGGACGTACCCTAAGGTGACCCCCCCAACGGTCTATGCCTTGTGTGATCCCATCCTCAAGCGTGAGTGCCACCGGTGACTGGCTTCTAACCACACGGGGCAAAGGTGGCGATGGGGTGCCGTGCCTGTGCTTATGTTCCGTGAGACTCTGTCCTAGAAGATTGGAGACGGAGGGGTCCTCCTCCCGGCCTTGATGAAGCCAAGAGCCATGCTGGGGACTACCTGTGGAGAGGGCAGGAGGTAGGTGACTGCCTTGAGGCCCTGAGGTGGACTCTAGCTGATAGCCATTAAGAAGCTGGGCCCTCAGACAGATAGACAGACAGACACAAGGAAATGATTTCTTCCCTAGCCAAGCCTTCAGATAAGAACACAGCCCAGCTGACACTTGATTGCATCCTTGTGAGATGCCACCCCTACTCCCCACCCCCAACCAAAGAAGAGAATCCAACTAAGCCCTGCCTTAGAAACTGGTAGATAAGAAGTGGATCGGGCTTTTGGTCACTGAGTTTGTGGTAATTTGTCAGCCAGCATAGACACCTAATGTACAGAGAGAGAAAGAGAGAACCAAGAGGTGGCTGAAGGGCTCACACTCCTCAGTGTGACCCTTGTCTGTGTTCTTGGTCCCGACTGTCAGTGAAGCTGCAAAACGTATGAGCCCCTTGAAGCAAGGGGTCTGCAGGAGGGTGGGAACTGGCGAAGGCTGTGCCTCATGGCTTGCCGTAGGGTTGTCAGGGCTGAGAAAAGCCAGAGACAGTGAGCACTGGAAGTTCGTGGTAAATGAGGGGCTTCTGCAGTCAGGGCACAGGGAAGGGCTCTGGGCCCAGGTGGCGGCATGCTACGTGCAGATGCACGGGACCTAGTCCGTGCCCTGCGAAGGCTGCCGTGAACACAGACATGCAGGACTCGTGCGGGTTGGTGTCAGTGTGGAGGACGCACCCAAGCGTGCCTGAGTCAAGGTAGACCTTCCACAGGAAGTGGCAAGCTGGGGTGCTAAGTAAATGCAAAAGGAAGGAGGAGGTCACCCAAAGGGACTGCCTGCTGAGAGCAGAAGCAGAGGGAGAGGGTTTTGTGAAACATCTCATCTGGGCCTTGGAGAAGCCTGGTGAAGCTTTAATAAGTTAGAAAACCATGTGACATCCACACTGTATCAGGAGCCATGCTGGGTGTTTCGAGTACATTAAGTTATTTTATTCTCAGAAAAACCCAGCAAGGAAGGGAGGTGTTCTCCTCATTTTACAGATAAGGTCACCGAGGCTCAGATGCTAAGAGACTTGGTCAAGTTCACATCTCTAGTGAGTGACCCCAAAGTTCCCGTTCTTCCCCTGGAGCCTCTCACAGATTCTCAGCACCCCCACCTGTGCTGTCTGCTCCCCGCCCTCACTGAGACTTATGGAGCCACGGCTGGCCAGGGGCAGGTTGCTCCCAGCTGGGCTGCGGCATGCCTGGCTGAGGAGGGGCTCAGGCGAGCTGCTGGCTTGCAATAGATTGTAGAGAAAAGTGCTGGAAGGTGCCAGACTGTGGGAAGAGTGACTAAATTGGGCTCCAACCAAGGCCAGCTGGCCCCGTCTCCCTCCCTCTGAGCCTCCTTTCTCTGGAACAGAGTGTCTGTGTGACTGTCTCCCTGCCAAAGAGTGAGACCCTCCAAGGCAGACACAGGGTCCTTTCAGCCCTTGCATCAACCTCTACCATTACTGCCCATACTTCTTTACATTTCTCTGTCTGTCTCTGCCTGTCTGTTAGACTTCCTTCTCCTGCAAAAACCTGTTACGCTGACCCCCGGGGAGAGGTTAATGTGGATGACAAGGGGAAGGTGGACCTGACCCCCACAGTGTCTCACATAAAGACACAATGATGCACACAGAGGAATCGTGGTGACTGGCCCTACCCCTTGGCAGGGGCACATGTTTAGTGCCACGAGTGGCTAGTCCAGGTAGGAACACTGATTAATTTCCATGTCACCACTGCACCAAAAAAGGTGTCAGTACCCCATAAGGTGGTATGCCAACCATGACTGCAGTCATTTAACTAAGAAACTGAGTATATCCAGGGTGACAGGCAGCATCGACAGTGGAGACAGGTCATCATCAATATTTGTTAATAAATGAAGAGCTGGGAGGATTTGTCCGACAGAAACTTGAGCCAGGTCTTGAACACGGAGTGGGACTAATTCAGAGGAGAAGAAGGCATTTGTGGAAGGGGTGGGGAACAGCATGGGCAAAAGCGTGGAAGGTAGAAAAGTTTGTGGCATTCTTTTGGACTGATGAGTGACCAGCCTGCTTCCAGGAACTTGGCATAGGGAAGGGGTGACAGGTTCTGCTGGAAAAGAGCTTAGAGCATTTAGAGTCGAGCGCCAGGACTTGGGGCCCAGACTCACAGGTTATTGGAACTAGAAGCGAACGTGCGCCCTCCCGCTGCCTTGGAGCAATAGCACTGCAGCGAACCCGAGTCTCCCGGGCTCCGGCTTGGGGAGAGCGGGGACTGCAGAGCAGCGGCCCTCGCACCAGGCTCTGTAGCTCCAGCCAGAGGCCTGATCCCGAGACATCAGGGTTTGGGTTCTTCTTCACCGTGAGAACACTCGTGGGGCTTTCAAACAAACACCTGTGTGGGCCCCTCCAGAATTCGGTTCTGTAAGCCCAGCGTGAGGACTGACATCTGAATTTTCAAAGCAGCTTTGCTCAGCCCTGATGACAGTCCCTACACCAGAGTGGTGGCTCCTTGGGACCAGGACGCCCTGCCTGGGCTGGCTGGAGCAGGAGTCCTGGGAACCGCGGGCAGTACATGGACAGATGAGGGATGGACAGATGGATTGTGGACCAGGCTAAGGTAAAGAAAGCAGGCTTCAAGGACACAGGGGACTGGAGCTCAGAAATGTGTCATTTTTTCCCCCGAGAAGGTTTGACTCTCCCTTAGTAGGAAAATTTTAAGGCACTGCCTTTTTTCAATGACACGGTTGCTCTGCACCAGCCCAAACTGTGTAATAAACAAACTAAATGTATGAACACAGTGGCGTTGTCTCAAGTTAACACCACATTCCATTTCCAGGCAAGAGAAAGTACTTTGGTCGGGTGGGGAGACATCGGGCCTCTGAGAGCTGGACTTGAACAGCTGAACGGGCCCTTAGTCACTAGGTACCTGGATCAATTGTGGCCCAGAGCGAGGAGTGCCTTGGCCAAGGTCACATGATAATTGTGGTGTAAGCGGGTCTAGGACCCAAACATCTGACTCTCTGACTTCAGGATGTCTTTTAAGGTAAATAGCTTGCCCGGGTCACGCGGCTAGAAAACGGCAGGGCCAGGGTGGGGGCCTGATTCCGTCCGACTCTGAGCTCTCCACGAGGGGGTAAGAGGTGGTGAGGACAGTCAACAGTAAAGGGTGACAGAGCTGCCTCACAAGAGTCCTGTGCTTTATTTTGCAATAAAACTGGAAAGAAGGGGGACAACGGTCCTGTGCTTCCTCCATTAACTTATTTAGCTATCATGTAACTGTCCATTTTCTCATCGGCCTGGCTCACACCTCGTGAGTGTCTCAGGGGCAGAGGCTTGTTCATCTCCGTGTCTGCAGCGCCTCGTACAGAGCCGAGTACCCAGAAAGCTCAGTGCATGGTCATTCATTCATTCACTCACTTGACAAGTACTAATGAGTACCTACTGTGCGCCAGGCATTTGGCAAGGACCAGAGTGGAAGCCTCAACAGAATGTTGTCTCTGCCTTCACAGAGTTTACAGTCCAGGGGAAGATGAAGAAACCAGCCGACAACTAAGTGTTGTGTGGGGAGTTCAGGGAGGAAGATCTGCACTGGGGAGTGTTAGGCTGCAGGAGAGTGTTTCAGGAGGCCAAGAGTGATCGGGGACTGTGTCAAGTGTGCCAGTCGCTGTGGAGAGGTCGGGCAGAGTGAGAACTGAGAGTGGCCTTGGGTCCAGCAGCAGGGAGGCCACCGGTAACTCTGACAGATTCGCTGACTGAGTGAACGACTCGGAAGGTGCATCAAGACAACAAACAGAGAGGGCTGAGAAGTCCGGGAAAGCTTCTGGAGGGAGGCGGCATTTTAGCAGAGCCTGGAAGAGTGACTCTTGAGAGACCTAAATGCTGAACTGTGCTTGACAAGGCCTCCCTGGGAGGAGCAGAAAAGTACCACTGATCGGCCTCTGGGCCTGGGGAGCACTTTCTCCATGCCTCCACAGGAAGGCGGGGAGGAGCTGTCTTATTCCTCAACAGCAGGGAGGCTGATGACCCTGCCGCAGGTGACAGAGCCCACTACACCCCTCAGGACTCAGAGTCCTTGGAAGAAGTCCTTGGAAGTGAGGATTCCAGACCCATGGCCTCAGAGCAAAGGGCTCTTAGATACCATCTGGAGCAGCCAGCTCACTACACATGTGGAAAAGAAAGGGGCGGGGTCTTGGCCAAGGCCACGCAGTAAATCAGTGGTGGAGACCGTGTGATCTCTAGCGGTTTCCTGTGGCCCTTGATCTAGTGGGTGAAGTCTGAATTCTCTAGCCTGACATTCAAGGTCTTTCATGACTGAGCAAGAAGTCCCCCTCCCTTCCTCACACCCTGAGATCCAGCCCCCCTGATCATTCAGCACACACAGATATATAGCCTCGTATAATCCTTATAATAAGCCTTGGGAGTAGGTGTGATATTTCAATTTACAGATGGGGAAACTGAGGCTCAGAGAAGTTTGATAACCTATCTGAGGGTACACAGCCAGCACCGTACACAGCTGAGCCAGGATGTGATCCCATGAGTGTCTCCAAAGTCATCTTCCCCCACACCTTGCTGCATTCAGCATGAAGAGCCCCTGCTCTGGGAAGCACGCCCTGAACCCCTGGCCTGGAGCTACCCTGAAGTCAGGCCTCGCCCCATGACTGAAATAGCTGGTGCCACGAACGACTCAGTCTCCAGCAGGCCGCACCGCGGCCTCCCGCCCACACGGGCCCCACGATCACATTGCTCCCGGGCCCGCAGGGGCAGTCTGGCTGCCCACAGCAGCGGGCAGGGCCCCTACAAAACCTGTTCGGAACCCTCTCCCCTCCCCGCCCCAGGCTTCCCAGGCAACACCCTGCCCCTCACCTGGAGACCACCAGCGGTAGGATTAGCATCTTCAACATCCTCATCAAGAGCTCTCCAGGAAACTGGAAGTAACTAATTTCCTGAAAATACACCAAGAGCCGAGGTTATAGCAGGTGGTGCAGACTTCGCAGCTGCTCAGGTCTTGATCTTCTTCAAAGCACCATTTCACGAGCACTCGCTTGTCTAGCCCGTGGGCGGCAGAGCCGCGGAGAAGGCACAGGTTTGCGAGGCAGACTCGGGTCCTAGCATTGCTCCCCACCCCCCTGTAACCAGCTGTGTGGCCTCCAAGCAAGCTCCTCAACCCCTCTGAGTTTTTCTCATCTGTAACTTGAGGGTAATAACCACTTCACAGGGTCATTGGGAGGCTTAAATGAGAGGGTGCCCACGAAGCACTGGGCAGAGGGCCCGGACGAGAGTAAACGGTCAGTATCGCAGTAATAACAGCGGCCCTCCCCCACCCCTCACCTCTGCACTGTTCGCTGCCGTCGCGATAGGAATCTGTCCCATGTAGCAGAGGGTAAGAGGCACGAAGGCCGCGCTGCGTGCTGTTCACACATTCCTTGGGCACTTACTGTGGCAGGTGTCACACTGGATACCCCAAAATGACTTAGGCACAGTTTCGGCCCTGTTCTCAGTTTAGTATGTAAGGAGGCTGACTCATGACAGACTGTGGCATTCTGGAGCCAGTTTCTTTTGTGTTGGGCCCATTGTGTGGCCCCAGCAAGCCCCTCACAGCAGGTCTCACATTTAAAATGCCAGAAGAGAATTGGATCGGGTTGGTGAGACCCCACTCAGTGTAAAGAGCCCCTGCTGGACAGAGTTCTTCTGTTGGGCTTCCTCATGCGCTGCTGGTTCCAGCCTGTCCACGGGGCTTGGATCAGGGCTCTAAATTCTTGCCCAATCAGCTATCTCCAGAGGCACTGGTCACATGACCAGATGCTGCTATCCAAACCAGAACGAACTACTAAGCCTAGTAAAATTTGAATTTCAGATAAACAACAAATATTTGTTCTTTATGTATACTAAAAATTATTTGTTGTTTATCTGAAATTCAAATGTAACTGGGTGTGCTGTTTTAAAATTTAATTTAGTTCAGTTTTGCTATTTCTGGCAAGCCTCGTTCGAGGCCACTTTCATCAGGGAGTAAGGTTGTGGTAAAGGCTGGTACATGGACTTTCAAACACCATCCAAGTCGAAGTTTTGTATTTGCAACTATTTTTTTTTAAACCAAAGCCAAACATAACACTTGGTTAATGGTCTGATGATTTGAAAAGCTCCAAATCGTAGAATTTTGGTGCCACGAAGGGCTTTTGAAAGATTTTTTAGTCTAGCTGACTCATTTTGTAGATGAGGAAGCTGAGCCACGAGAGGGAAGTGACTTGCCCCACAGAATGGGTTAGCACCAGAGAGGACTGGAAATCAGCCTCCGAGGCCTGTTCTGCCACCAGATGCACCAGAAATCCTGCTTTTAAAAATATGCTGATCATGGCTATGTGTTTTTAATTAATTTTAACCTGTGTATATAATCTTTAATTTAAATAGCACTATATATTTTTTAAAGATTTTATTTATTTGTTTATTTATTAGAAAGGAACGGAGGGAGAAAGAGATGGGGAGAAACATCAATGTGTGGTTACATCTCACGTGGCCCCCCTGGGAACCTGGCCTGCGTTCCAGGCGTGTGCCCTGACTGGGCATTGGACCTGCGACCCTTTGGTTCGCAGCCTGTGCTCAGTCTACTGAGCGACACCAGCCAGGGCTAAATAGCACTATATTTTAAAAGCAGCCCCTTCCTCGCCCATCTTTATCCCAACCCCAACTTCCCTTGTATTCCTTTAGCTGTTTTCCTTAGAACTGTTATTTCTAAATAATATGGTTATAACATTGTTTTTAGATGCATCTTTTGACATCTATTAACTTCCTTTTTTGACATCTGCCTTGGCAGAGAAAGCCTATTCCCCTTTTCCTCCTACCATTTCACCATTATATCAATTTTTGGTTCAATTAATCATCGAGGTTTATAATATTTTGATCATAAAATATTGTTCACTGTTGAGCCAAGCAATAAGCTACAACTTTCAATTTTTGTACAACCTTTCTTTCCTGCCGTTAATAATTGACTGATTTTGCAGGTCTCGTTTCCTGTGAACCACTCACTAATTTCTGCCAAATGCTTTAATTCTTTAAAGAGGCCTAACAAGGCCACAGCCGCTCTCCGCAGAGGGAGCACAGGCGGTCCAGGTCCAGTCCCGGGAGAGAGAACGCAGGCTAGCTGAGGAGGGTCCCGGTTCTGGGAAAGAGATCAGAGAAGGAGCCGCTCTAGATCCCTGCACAGAAGATGCTCCAGATACCCAAGACGACAAAGATCCACAGCTCCTTCCCCTTCTCAAATGAAAGAAAGGGGAGATGAGGAAAAGAAAGAAATAGAGAGCAAAGAACCTCAGATTACTGAGGAAGACTTCAAAGGCAAAACAGAGGAAGAAGTAGAAGCGAGGAAGTTAATGGGATTTGCCTCCTTTGACTCCTCAGAAGGGGAGTAAGGTGGGTGGCTCCGTAAATGCCTGCACCATAGAGGTGTCTCAGGAGAGGAATCACAGGCAGTACGTGACCGAGAAGGTGGACTCCACAGAGCTTTGGGTTTCATTGCATGAGAATTGAAATGTTGAAGAATGATTTTTTCCCCCTTCGTCGTGATCAGAAGAATGGATTTTATATTTATATTTCATGTGCATTAAAACAAGATCACAGTCCTTTCTCCTTGTAAAGTAAGAAAATTTTATTTACGATGTGTACAGTTCACTTATCCTGCCTCAAAAAAAGAAAAGTTAAATAATTACATTTTTTTCTTTTAGAAAATATCATTTGGGGCAATCATCGACCCCATTTTTTGTTGTTCTTATTCCTGTGGAAGCTCTACGTGTTTTGTTCTTGGATGCTCATCAGGACTTTTTCAACCACATAAAAGTAATTTGGATGTAAATGTCTCCAATAAATAAATAGGCTTAGCGAGAGTGTATTGTCTATGTACTCAGGCATATCAGTCCCTTTTATGCCCCCTGGGACCTCAGCCCAGGAGCTCTCCACCTTCCTGTTCCAGTTTGGACAGACTGCTCTCAGGCCCAGGCATTGTCCTGGGCCTCTTCTTCGCTGTCTTTTTGGGACTTTCTCCTGTCTAGAATCTCCTTTTCCCTGGATCCCTTGTCTTCTTGGCTTATTTCCTTGTTTTGCTGGAACATCTTTGGTAGCTTCCTCAGTAAGAGTAAATGGGAGAAACTTCTGAATCCTTATGTAACAGGGTGCAGCCAAGAGGGGGCCCCCAAATAGGGACTTGTCATGGGGTCCAGAACTCAGAGTGTTTAGGAAATATTAGAGAAAAAATATATATAGGATATCCTCACCCCCACCAGTATGAGGGGGCGGGGATGGGACACATGGAGCAGGGCCATTGAGAGGGGTTTTGCATAGCAACAGCTTTGCAGCTAACCTCTGGCATGGTCATTCAGCATATCTATAACCTTTAACTGGTTTCATAGATATGTTAAATAGCTGTGGCCATGCTTTGAGCCAGGGAGATGGGAGTGACTTCCACCCAAGGTGTAAGTAGGAGGCAACTCCCCCTGGTTACAGCATCTGCGTGAGAGCTTGGAGATGATTGGCTCCATGCCATGGGGCCACACCTGCCCACAGTCAGTTACCAAGGCTGCCCAGTAAAGCTGGAAGAATACAGGAATGCTGGCAGGTGGAACTGACTGTGGGAGGAGTCGGAAATGGGGCTGCAGAGGAAGACTGGCGCTGGGATTTAAGCCCAGGCACAGGCAGCCAAGCGTAAGCGGGGACCATGCGGCTTTGGGTGGCACCTTTTGCTACGTGGCTTAGGAAGCAGGAGAGACTTTGCCTGGAAGAAAAGGGGTGAAAGGACTCTTGCTGGTGGGCCATGAGAAGGTGCCACATGGCTTTGGATTAACTGGAGATCATGGTGGCAACACAGCTGATGGTGCTGGGAGCCTGAATCACGGACTTCTACTTCTTTTCCTGAGATACGGTACCCGGGACTGGGCAGAGGGAGAAGGAAGGACTGTGTGTGTTTGTGGGTATTCTAAAGGATTTTAGTATTTTAATGAAGACATTAAGTCATTACTCTAAGTCTGTATAACTTTTAAATAAATAATTCCTTTCCTTTTCACCAGTCTCTGGCATTGAGAGACATCTTTCCTCTGGCAGTGGGCAAAACGAACCTAGCACGGCGGGGACCCTCGAAGAAAAAGGGGGGTCCTTTCGGTAATAGTATATCAATCACCGTCCCCCCATCTGTTCTGTAACACTTACATGAGTAAAAATGCTTTTATTCTACCTTTACCTCTGATAGTAGTCTGGCCATATATAAGGCTCTTAGTTTAGAAGAATTTCCCCTCCAAGGAGACTTGACTTGGGGTGGTGAACACCAGTACAATATACAGATGGTGTATTATAGAATTGTACACCTGAAACCTGTATGATTTTATTAACCAATGTCACCCCAATAAACTAAATATCAATAAATAAATAAAATAATTTCCCCTATGAATTTTAAAGGCACTTACCCTTTGTCTTCTGGATTCCAGGGTTGCTTAAACATTTCAAGCTACTCTTACTTCCTAGTCATTACGTGAGACTTGTTTCATTTCCTCAGAACCATTTAAGGGTTATCTGTTTATTTTTGTCTTTCTTTTTAAAAAATTCATAGTGCTATGCAGACCTTTCATTTCTAAGAAACTTTCTTGTATTCTCTGTGAATTTTTGTCTTTCTTTTTTTTTTTTTGTTTGTGGTTTCTAAAACTCTTATTAGAGAGTTAAATGTTGGACATTCTAATTTTCTCATATTTTCTTCTCCTGTTTTCATCTCTTTTTGTTTTGCTTTCTGTGATATTTCTGCAACTTATCCCAACTATTGATATTTTCATCTTGGCTCATCTATTTTAAATTTCCAAAAGCTCTTTCTAGTTCTTTGATTGTCCCTTCTTTTTGCTTCCCATCCCATTTTATGGTCACTATATCTTCTCTCATATCTTCAAAGAATTTAAGAAAAGATTTTAAAAGTTTTCTTCTACTCCCTGCATTGTCTCTGCTTCATTAGACACCATCTTTTTGGTGTGTTTAGTTTCTGCTTTCATGTTAGAAACTATGACCGTGACTTTCTGCTCACATATGAGTGTGAGGAACTTCTGTGTGCACCGAGTGGGACTTGTCAACTTAAGGAAGAATGATGAACGATGATCTGGCTTTTTCTCTGGGGATAGGGTGGGGTGGGAGAGGAATCTCCTTCATAGCAGAATTTGGAGATCTTTTCTCCGAGGCTTCAGTGAGAGAAGTCTCTTCTTCCTCTGAGTGGGGGAGGGAGGGTGCTAGGCCTAAGCCCAGCTGACAGGAATCTTTTGGGGATCCCACACTCAGAATGCAGGTGTCCCCTAATTTGTTTGCAGCATGCACCTCACCACCTCCCCTCCACCAATATCCCTAAGTCAAACTTCTCTGGTTCCTTGGGACAGGCACCGGGGTGGAGATGGGTGGATGAGGAATCCCCTGAGTACATGAGGTGGAGATGACCCAGGGGTTTAACTGTTCCGGTTGCAAAGTTCCAACCGAAGTCCCTGATCTCAGCTCCGTGCTTCACCACTGCCTCCTGCAGCACCTTGTCGAGATCCCTTCTGGAGTTCTCCAAGATGAACTGTTGTGGTATCTATCTACTTCTACAGACCCAAGATTTTAGCTTTCGGTGCTCTCTTAAATGAGGTCATTCAACTCTATCCGCTTCCTGTCTTGCCACGTTGATTATAGTCAGTTGACTTTTCTCAGCTGTCTCCTTTTACATTCTCTTTCTTCAGAGTTTGTGTCTTCTGAAAATTCCATTACTATAATTTTGATAGCACCCCAGGAAGGGAAGGAAAATGGGTGCAATTGTAAACGCACCACGGTTTAACTGGAACTCTCAAAATGATCTATATTTTTAAATGAGATACTAATTTCAAAAAACAATCCAAGTTACAAATCCTTGTGGTTTTGTAAGTCCTTTTCTTAAATAGAATCTTCTACCATTTTACAAATTGTGATTTTTGCCTGTTGCATCAGCTTACAGAATAAGAAGAGCTTGGTTTCTGAGTCACAGGCAGAGATCAAACAAACAACTCCTGGATTTCAAAGTGAGATGCTGAGAAAGCCAATTCCTGCCAAATAATTGCTCTAAGACTCCAATCCTTCCTTCAGTTTATCTGGGAGGTTAATCCAGACTGAAATACGTTTGCATTTCCAAACAGATGGGGAAGGCAGCTTTGGCAAAGGAGGCCCCAGATGAGTTTGGCTTTTGATAATAGGCATTCCAAACTTGTTTTCACAAAATAATCTTCCTGCAGGAAATATATATTTCTGTTGCTGGGGAAAATGAAAGAAAGTAAATAGCAGATTGTCTGTGTCATTGCCAGTTCAATTTGGAGAAGAGTTGAGGGCTCTTTCTGTGATGAGCACTGGGCTAGGCTCACATTTTGGTTCAGAAAGCCCATGTGATATTCAGCAAGTTGAAGTCTGGGGAGAGATGGACTCTTACACAGACGGTTCTGCAGCAAGACAGCGGACGGCTGGGCTACGGTGGAGGGATGAGCATGGGGCGAGTATGGGAGGAGAGTATTATTTCATATATAGGCAGGTCCGGACAAAGTTTTATAAGATACAGAGCGGGAGGTGGTCTTGACGCAGGCAGGACTTGGACAGGTAGATGAGGGAGGGAGGAGGGAAGTAACATTCACTGAGCACCCACTATACGCCAGGCACGGATGGATCTTTGTTTACTCCTCAGTACTTCTAGTGCACAGAGAGAGCCCCCGCTCCATTTTACAGACAAGGAAACTGAGGCCCAGAAAGGGGATAGGGTTTTGCCTAGGGTCACACAGTCACTTACTCGTAGAGTCAAAGTCCAGGGCTCCCCTGCCTGCAGACCCCCGGCTTCTCCCTAAATCACTGACGGTGGCCTGACAGCCGCCCCGGGAACAGGCTCGGCTCCCAGGGAGGCGTGTTTTCCTCTCAACGGGAAAATGGATGGAATTGGATAGCTTGAGCCCCGGTTGCAGAATTCATATTAGATATCAGTGAACTCCAGGAAGACGTATTTTATGATATTGGGAGTTTTCCAGGAGCCCCTTGACAAAGTACCTTAACCAAACTTTAGACAGGCTGCTCCAAGCCCTCTTTTCGATTAGGCCCCATCCCTGGGCCCTGTCTTCAGCCTGCCCAGCACGAACGTAGCACAGATTCCGCTAAGTCAGTGTAGTGAGAATCCCCACTCTGCCTTCAACAAGAAGCCTGTCCTTTTTCATAGACGCCCTTGCCGCGCTCGGCAGCTGTAATCCCCAGCGGTCTCTGTTGCATTCGGATTTGGGCCCCATCTCTCTCCCCAGGGCCTTGATGCCTGTCGCCCGGATGAAGTCTTTCTTATAATTTTAACAAGTGTCAGGATAATTTTTTTTAGCGCCACGAGAGTGTCCCTCTCCTGTAGGAGTGGGGACTTCTGAGGCAGGGCATCCTCACCTTGCAGTTACACCGACCAGAACCCTGAGGCCCTTCCCTGTCCCCCTGACCCCCAACCCCACGTCCTATTAGTCACCATATCCTGAAGGTTCCTTTGGAAACAGTTCTCCTATCCATCTGTCCCGCTCATGCCCATTGTCACCTCTTACCCTGCAGCTGCCTCCTCGTTTGGCCCCTACCTGTCCCACCACTACCAACCCTCCATTCAGCGCAAAGGGGTCTCTCCAAGCTCAGATCTGACCACATCGCGCCTCTGTTCAGAGGTTCTCGTGGTTGACTGAGTCCATGTTCGGTGGTGGGATCCAGAGGCCTCACAGTGTTCATTCCAGTGCTGCAAACAGCTTGCTCTACACCTCTCCCAAATCTTTCATGCCTCTGTTCTGATCCCTGCTGTTACCTCTGCCTAGAGTACCCTTTCTAGGTCTCTATTCATAGAAGCTGCTTTAGGAGCTGATCTCTGATGCCTACTTCACACCTTTAGGGACCCCATTTTCCCCTCTCCCATAGCTCTTAGCCCTTTGGTTATTCTGATGAGGCATCCTTGCCTCTCATTCACCTGGTGATACCGGTTTGTAACCACTTGCTCAGCCTTTTTATTGCATGCCACTCTAGTCCTATAATGTATTTTTCATACCCATGTTACAGATGAGAAAACTGGGGCCCAAAGAGGCAAAGTGACCTGACCACTGTCTTGTCATCAGGGAGTCACGGAGAGCGAATGTGACCCTCAGATCCCTCAGGCCCACGCACCCCACCTAAAGGGGGACCCGGTGGTGCTCGGGTGCCTGACCTGTGGTGAGAGGCGCCGGGTCCTCAGGAAGAAGCCAAGGAGGCAGCCCACGGTGACAGATAGCACGGACAGGATGAGAAGTCCATTCCTTTTGCAAACATCCCTCCCTCGTGCCAGGATGGCCCCCAGCACCATGGTAAGCCCAGCCTGCTGGCACCGGGCACAGCACCATTCCATGCACATGAGGCCAGCCAGGGCACAGGGTCCTGGCTGAGGCTTTGGCCTCGGCTGGCAGGTGGTCAGGGTTGCTAAGCACCAGGTGCCAGCCGCCCAGCCATGGCCTACGTGGCTGCCCCAGAGGGAAGCCACAATCCTATTACTAGCTGCATCATTAGGAGCTGGGAGCAGATTAGGGCCTGGGAAATTAGAGCAGGCCACGTGGTCTAGGGGCTCAAACCTCAAAGCCAAGTGCTCCTCTTAAACAGGGGAGGGCACCAGGGACTGGTGGGAGGAACAAGAGAAACATTTGCTTGATTGCTTTGATTTTCACCCCCACTTCATTCCAGAAAGAATTGAAGGTGAGGCAATAAGATACTAGTGAATTGCCAGTTAATTGCTAACATTAATTATTTATTGAGCACCAGGTATTGTTCTAAAACCACATTACTTGTATTAGCACATTTACTTTTTAAAAAGATTTTATTTATTTTTAAAGAGGGGAAGGGAGGGAGAAAGAGAAACATCATTGTGTGGTTGTCTCTCGCATGCCCCCTACTGGGCCCTGACTGGGAATCGAACCTGTGACCCTTTGGTTCTCAGGCCAGGCACCCAGTCCACTGAGCCACACCAGCCAGGGTCAGGGCCTATTATTTTTAAAGATGACAGAGTCCAAGAGACCTACTTTCAAGTCCCAGCTCTGTTCCTTAGTAGCTGTGTGACTGTGGACAAGCCATTTAGGTTCATTGTGCCTCAGTTTCCCCATCCACAAAACAGACATAGTAACGCAGCATCTACTTTATTAGGGCTGGTGCAGCATCCCATCCAGAGAATACTTGTGAAAGCAGTGGCAAACTGTAATGTGCTGAACAGGGATTATCATCTATATGTAGCATTTGTAGAGAAAGGTTTTCTTTTTGTTATTTCTGAAGGCCTGGCCGGCCCTTTAAAGCCAGAGGGAATTAACTCTGGTCTATTTCACCAGGAATCTGTCATTTCATTGGGGCAGTGAGCAGCAGCAGGGAGCACTGTCTGTGGCAGGGGGAGGGTGTGCGCAAGGGCCGTGCCCCCTGATGAAGGGTGCTGACGACAGGGGGGACGGGGTGGCGCTAGGAACTGCTGGGGGCTTGGGTTGAAGGGGTTAGAGCCCTGGGCCTGAAGCCCTGGGCAGGGGACCCTTAGAACCAGTCCCAGCTTACCCAGCTGTGTGATATTGCCCTCTTTGGGCCTCAGTCTTGCCCTCCTTAGAATGAGAGAAATCGGTTGGGTGCTTTCTAAGAACCTCTCAACTCCAGAAGCCGACCTTCCAGAGTTCCTGTTTCTTGCCAGTAGCTTTGGGAGTGTGAGGGTGGGGTAGATACAAGCCTGAGAGTTTTATTTTTTTACTCTAACTCCAACTTTTAAAACCCAGAATTTTCTGACACAGCTTCTACTCCAACATGTGCCTCACTTTCCAATTAACCAGGTGGTTTAATTACTGTCTAGCAGAGAAAAATTCTGAGGAGATATTTGGATTTGCATTTGGATCAATATCCAGGCCTGGCCTTTAGCCTTGCCGTGAAGTCTTGCTTTCCGCTCAGTCCAAGGCTCTCACTCTGATGGTGACCCCACAACTCTTGCTGCTTTCTGTCCCCCCCACTCTGACACCGCCACCACCTGCCTCCCAGACTGCAGGCTTTTCGTCCTATTGCTCCCACTGTCTTCAACAGGGGAAACCACAGCTCATTCAAGCCAGTGTCCTTGTAGCACCATCTCTCATTTCCCTTCCGGGTCCTGGGGACACAGCCCTGAACTGGCACAGTACTTGCCCTCTGGGAGCTTAGAGGAAAATTGAGGGGCTCTAAGAAAGGCCTAATTTACAGTAAAGTGTAAGTGACCCATAATGAGCTTACGAAGGACATTTGCAAATCAAATTGAAAGGTTCCTGGATAAGAATGCTTTAATAGTTCCCCATTTCCCACAGGGTCAGTTGCCTTACAATGTTACAAGATATGCAATTTTTCCCCATAATTAAAAGCGAGCTGAGAAATGCTGGATGAAACAAAGTTAAGCAGATTCTTTATTTCCAGACAGCTCAAAGTCAGACTGCTCAAGTTCAAATCTTAGCTGTACTGTTTACTTGCTGTGTGACCTTCAGTAAATTTCTTAACGTCCCTATAAAATAGGAACAATACGACAGTACCTGTTTGCAGGGTTGCGATGCATGCTAGGCGCTGAGAGCATTGTCTGGCGGCTTGCAGACACTCACTGTTCATTTAGCAGAGCCATTACACTACTGACATATTTTGGAGGAAGTCTCCAAGTGAGGGATACAGAATCCCCGCCCTCTTTGGAGCAGAGCATCCCTGGGTCTGGTGTTCTGGGAGCGCTCCAGACTCCGAAACGAAGTGCTGCTCCTTGGGGAGGTGTTTGGGGTTCTCGGGGACTTGCTTTGCTCACCTCTTCAGCCGCCTCCTTCCTCTCCTATCTTGAGCTTCTACAACACCAAATGACTTTGAGCTCCATGAGCCCTGCACCCTCTCTCAGGCCTCCGCCCTTGTGCCCGTGCTAGTCCCTCTACCTGGAATGTTCTCTCCGAAGTCACAGGTCAAATGCCCCATCTTCCCTGCAGCCTCCCCTGCCTACTCCAGACGCAGCACCCCCGTTCTCCTCCCACTCACTCACGCCCTTTTACCGTCGCCACCCAGGGATAAACCCCAGTTCCCCTGGAAATGACTCTGGGAAGAAATAAAAATCTATGAGAATAAAATGAAGTCTATCTGTTCTGTGTCATTTGAAAACGCCTTAATGGATCATTGTCAGAGTTGGAGGGTATATGAGAGGGACCTAGAGAGCATTGCAAGGGTCAAGGAGTTGCCCCCCAGAGCAGCTGTGACTGATGGGCAGCAGGAAGCCGGGGAAAAGCTCCTTGGGAGACTTGAGCTGCACACATGAAGATGCTATGAGCAGGGAAGAGAAACGGTGTTGTCAAAAATGGCCCCCAAACCACAGCTCACAAGTGCAGCCACCCCGCTCCACAGAAGTGAGTTTTCAGTCGAGGTCTTTCTGACCACAGCAGCTCTGTGCGGGGCGTGCGGGGTGGAGTGCAGCAGGGGCCGTTTCTTTGTTAATAATGGATGATCCTCTAGGGCCAGCAAAGGGGCCAACTCAGCCCAGGGAGGCTTCCCAGAGGAGGGGTCATTTTGTCAGATGACTAAGGCAGGAGTTAACCCATTGCAGGAGGTACTGGTCCAGGGGGAAGCAAGAGGGGAGCCTGTTCTGAAAGAGGGGCCCGGGCTGGAGGTGCTGGGGCTGCTCTGGGAACCTGCAATGGATGGGTGGTCTGGAGTGGCGGCGGACCTGGGGTCTCACCCCTTCCACTGTGTATCAAAATGAGTTTAGGTTGAGCTGTCTGAGCTGCCAGCTGGGTTTATGGTGATGACAGCTCTGGGTTTGTTGGCTGCTTTCCAGAGACATACCAGAGGCGCCTTCATATCCTCCCTGACACGATTCCTGAGCTCACTGTAGGCTGAGCCCTTACGGGAAGGTTTTCTGTGGACAACGGATGTGGCGGGTGTGGATTCCTTCAAGTGTTAGTCACCAAGGGGCTGTTCTGACCTCCACCGAGGCCGGTCCTCTCTCACGTTTGCCTCAGAGGATGGGGGTGAAATGACTCTCATGTGGCGGGCTCTATCACATCACTTTCCTCCTTCCCTTTCCAACCCCTCCTGTCTAGATATTTCATCTATAGAAGTTGGGCCTGCACCCATGAAAACACTGAGCAGCTATTTGGTGAGAACCTCCCATGTGCCAGACTCTATTGAAGCACGGATCAGGCCCTGGCTGGTGTGGCTCAGTGGATTGAGCGCCAGCCTGCGAACCAAAAGGTCGCAGGTTCAATTCCCAGTTAGGTCACATGCCTGGGTTGTGGGCCAGGTTCCCCAGTAGGGGGCGCTCGAGATGCAAACCACACATTGTTTCTCTCCCTCCCTTCCGCTCTCTAAAAATAAATAAATAAAATCTTAAAAAAAAAAAAAAGGATGGAATTAGTTAGGTGTCCAGAGCACAGGACCTTCTGGGAAAAAAAACAAAAACAAAAAAACCACGTATCAGAGAGAGCCGCTGAGAGATTCAGCCTCTCCACAGGCATTTAGTGATTCAGTGAAGTGTCCAGGGGGCAGAGCAGGTGCATAAGTTCTGGATCTGTGCAGTGTAACACGGTAGCCCTAGTCATGCTATTTCAATGAAAGTGAAATAATTTTTAAAATACAATCGTTTGTTGCACTAGCCACATTTCAAGGGTTCATTAGTCATTTGCGGCTAGTGGCTACCATAGTAAACAGTGCAGTAACAGGACATTTTCAGAATGTTCTAGCAAACTTTCTCGAGTCACAATGAGCTGGATACAAATCTCAGATCCTTTCCTTGGAAGCTGTGTGACTTTGCCCAAGTCTGTGAGTGCTGCTGAGCCTCTTTTCTGCTTCTGTCGAAGCCCGCGTTCTTTCCGTCGCATCCCGCTTCCACTCATTTGAGCAGAGTAGTTGGAGCGAAATATAAAGTTAAAACCCCAGCAATTTCAAACACGTTTCCAAATTAGTTAGAACTCGTGATAGCAAATAATGGGCAATGAAATCAAGCTGGCTTCAGTAGATAGGGAATTCATAAACAAAGCTGACTGCATCATTTGTGGGGCCCAGAGCAGAATGGACATGGGGCTTTTTGTTTGATAAACGTACATTAGAGGCACTAAAATGTGACATTTTTTCTCTCTTCCATAGTCTTTTTCTCTGAACTTATGGTGTTTTTTATTTGCTCTTTGATGCCATTCTTAAGTAAAAAAAAATAAGAATTTTAAATTACTGGTATGAATTTTCCCATTCATCTTTATATTTTTTTAATGCCAGTTTTAAATGCAAATGTAAAAGCATGCAGAATCACCAAAATCACGCAATTCGTGTTCCGTAGGTCATACATGTAGGTGTGTTTTGTTCTTACCCAGAACAGTAGAAACACTGTCCAAAATGAACTCAGCTGTTTTTATTTCACTTCTTGATACATGCACATCCCACCAGTCCCCTTCCTACCTTTGGCTTCCAGCTGAGTAAGGAAGGAATGAAAAGACAAGGAACTATGGGTAGCTCTGCCTTTCCTTTTCCTTCTGTATCATTTTCAGTGTTAAGTGGTTGGCTGATCCAGGGAAGTTGCGCCCATAAGAAAGGAGATGATAAGATTCCTTGGTCATTTGTGTTTCTCAGAATGCCATTGTTTCTTTTCCGTGTTTGAAGCAAGTTCTGGTTTGAGGAGCGTGTGGTTTCCTGTGGTGGTCAACACCCCTGGTTACTCAGGTGCAGACATACGTGCTTTCCTCGTACTTGCTTTGTGCCTTGCTGAACCCCCAGGCATCTCCAGTTTGCCTGAATTCTGAGTTCATGGGGCGTCACCTCCATTACTGCAAACTGAGTGGCAAGGAGCAGTGGCGGACGTTTGTATTGCATGTGTCTTATTTGCTCACATCATTTCCTGTCAGACTTTGCTTATAAAACACAAGTTCAAAGGTGAAATTAATAAGAATTTAGAGATGGTGAAAGCACAGCATTAAACCAAGCATGGGACCCTTCTGAGGCCCATGAAACTAGTCCTATTTATGAGACTGGGTAGTGACACTCTCACAGAACTGCAGGATGAGAGCAGAACTGAGCTGCAAAGACCACCTGAATGAGGCACGTGATCATTAGCACCCTGTTTTCTCACCAGCTCTTCTTTTTCTGCTCCATTCACTCCTTCATTTAACACGTGCTCACTAGGGGCGGTAGAGGATGGTGATTAAGAGCACAGACTCTGAAACCAGATGCCTTGTGACTGAATCCTGGCTCCTAGAGCAACTCACTGTGAATTTAGACAAGTTGCCTGCTGTCTCAGTTTTCTCATATGAAATATGGGGGTAATAATGGTTCATCTTCTAGGGTTGTTATGCGGATTAAATGAGTTACATGTGTGAAGCACGTAGGGCAGTTGTCTGATCATAGTAAGCACTATATACATGTTCCTATTATTATCATCATTACTATGTGCCAGGCATAGTCTGAGGATGTAGCGATAAACAGAAGTAGACAACAATCTCTGCTCTCATAGAGCTTACATTTGGCAGTGACATTTGTGCTACCTCATTCTTCCTGTGATGGAGAAATGGAGCATTTCCACTACTGCTGTGGTCCATGTGGAGGAAATGCAGCTACCAGCAGCTGTGTTTCACTCCAAGTCCAAAGCTCCCAGTGAAGGTTGTGATTGGCCCAGCTTAGACCAATCACCTGGGGCCAGTAGGGGAAGGAGTGGGGTCAAGTTGTTTAAAATTGCTTCTTCTATGGTCACTGTGTAGATGTGTGTGGTAGGCGTTAGAAAAGTGGATACACTGGGCAGACTCAACAAACTACCTACCTATCCCAGTCACTCAACTCTTGGCAAAGCACATGATTATATCTCAGCTTTCTTCTCTTTCTTGTGTAAAATGCCTAACATCTTATCTCCTCTGAGGCTGCCCCAGAACTTAGGATCCACTGCTGGAGGTTCTTCCTTGTTCTACCTGCTCTGATGTCTACCTGTCCCCTTTACGGCAGCAGGCACCTGAGGCCTCCCGCACAGGAGCACAGGCAGACTGCAGGCCACCATCCAATCCAGGTGATTTCTCACTCCTTGTCGGGCCACAGCTTCTCGATCGTTTGGGTCCACAGAGCCACCAACTCAGGGAGCTGGGGTTCAAAACCCAGGCACAAAGCCCACAGGGAGCCCCAGGGACATTCTCATCCACTTTCTGAGGCTGGGTGAGGGAAAGGAACCTGGGGAAGACCAACTGGAAACCAGGTGCCAAGCCAGGAACAGAACTAGGATTTTCCCCTCCCAACTCAGCCCTCCCTAAACCCAGAAACATTCCTCAGAAAAACTCATTCTGCCATCGGCTGTTATTTTGCAACCTCTGTGTCCTTTATGATGCAGAATTTGCCTCTACCTCCTAACCTTTGTGGCAGTAACTATAGACCCTCTTCTGGAGCAAACCGCCCCCCACCCGGCCCCTCCACCCCCCCCTGTACAACCTGTGCCCAGGCTCTTGCCACCTGCCGCCTCCGGCTGCCTCCGGTTTCCTTTGGGAAGGTGCTGAGCTCTGTGACGACTGAATGGAGGAGACACGGGACAGCCGTCTGCAGAGCCACATGGCCAGTGACTGGGGAATGTCTGATCTTGGGCAGCTGGAACCATAGATGTTTGGGAATCAGATTAAGGAGTCGAACAGGGAGTGGACTCAGCCTTGGTTTCTAGAAAAAGGCAACCTGAGAGTGGGCTTATTTTTGAACTTTTGTAAGTTGAATCACATTGAATTTTTTTCACTCAGCATCATTCTCCTGAGATTCAAAGTCACTGAGTGCAGCTATAACTTATTTTTTCCTGTACTACATAGAGTCCATGGTATGGATGAAATATTTATCCTATATTGTTAATGGATGTTCATTTTTTCTAGTTTTCGACCATTATGAACAACGCCACTATAAACATTCTTAAATATAAGTGCACATGTGTAAGACTCTCCAGGTTACATCAATGGCAATGGAATTATTAGGTCACAGGTTATGCAGACATTCAACTTTACTAGTAATGCCACCTGTATTCCAAATTACTCTTACCAATTGACATATTCGTCCACAGTATATGAAGATTCCCAGTTCTCTACATGCTCGCCAATACTTGGTATCAATTTTTAACTCTCGTCATTCTGGTGGGTGTAAACTAGTATTACATTATGGGGTAGGTTCGCATTTCCCTGATTACTGAAATCAAATATATTTTAATGTTGCTTGTGAATCATCCGTGTTTCCTCTTAAGTGAAATTCTTGTTCATTTGCTTGCTTTTAATTGGGTTGCTTGTCTTTTCTTACGAGTTTACAGATCTTTACATAATCTAGATATTAACTCTTTAGGTGTATGAGGTCTGGCCTGCAACCCAGGCATGTGCCCTGACTGGGAATCGAACCAGCGACCCTTTGCTTTGCAGTCAGGCACTCGATCCACTGAGCCACACCAGCAGGGCCTGTTTTCCCTTTTTTAATATGTATGTTTTTAACTTCCCAGCATAAGATTTTTCTACTTGATATTTTTAAAGAAGCTTTACTTAGGTATAATTTACATACCATATGATTGACCCATTTTAAGCATAAATTCAACAGTCTTTAGTAAATTTACCAAGTTTTGTGATCATTACCACAACATAACTTTAGAACATTTTCATCTTCCCAAAAGACCTTGCATGCGATTTTCAGTCAATCCCTATTCCCGCCTCCACTCCCAGGCAAACACCAATCTGTGTCTTGTCTCCATAGATTTGCCTTTTCTAGACATTTTGTATAAATGGAATCATACAGTATTTAGTCTCTTTTTTATTTGACTTCTTTCACTCAGCATAACATTTTCGAAGTTCACACGTTTGTAGCATGTGTCAGCAGTTCACTCCGCCCACTGATGAACAGCATTAAATTGTATGGATATACCACATTTTGTTTTCCTTACTCACCAGTTAATAAGCATTTGTACTGTTTCCACTTTTCGGCTTTCATGAGTAACGTTGCGATGAACTTTCACGTGCAAGTCTTTTTGTAGGCACATGTTTTCACTTATCCTGTGAAGATATCTCTGAGTCAAATGACTAGGTTGTTAAACATAAACTTCTGTTTAACTTTTTAGGAGACTGCCAAGCTGTTCTGCAGAGTGGATACATCATTTTACATTCCCGGCAGCACTGCATGAGGGTTCCAATTACTTGACATCGTTTCTAATACTTATTGTCTGTCTTTTTGATTAAAGCCAACCACGTGGGATGAAGTGGCATCTCTTTGTGGTTGTAATTTGCATTTTCCTGACTAATGATGTTGAACATCTTCTAATGTTTTTATTAGTTATTCATATACAGTAGTCCCCCCCTTATCCACAGGGGATATATTCTAAGACTCCCAGTGGGTCCCTAAAACCATGGATAGCACCTAACCCTAATATACCATGCTTTTCCCTACACACACATATCTATGGTAAAGTTTAATTTATAAATTAGGCAGTTGCACAGACAGAAGTTTCATTCTTACTGTGGATCTTAGCAGTCTCAGCACACAATTGTTTTCCTTCTTTATTAGGTCAAGAACTTGCACCTTTTCGCTGAAAGGAAGCACCGCACAATTTCTCTTTGGCATATCCGAATTGTGCATCACTCCTCTTGTGCTCTGCGGCCCTGATTCAGTAAGACGAGGGTGACTTGAACACAGACACCGCGATACCGTGACAGCTGAGCAGATAACCTAGAAGGCTACTCAGTGACGGAAGGGCAAGGAGTGTGCACAACTTGAGTACGCTGGACAAAAAAGCGATTCACGTCCCAGGAGGGACAGAGCAGGACAGCAGAGATTTTATCCCGCTACTCAGAACAACATGCAATTTAAAACTTATTGTTTATTTCTGGAATTTTCCATTTAATGTTTTCAAACTGAGGTTGACCATAAGTAGCTGAAAATGAAAACGTGGGTAAAACGGGACTACTGCAAAGAAGGTTACATCTTCTTTGGTGAAATGTCTATCAAATCTTTTGCCTACTAAAAAAATCGGGTTGTTTGTCTTCTTGAGTTGTAAAGCTTCTATATATTATGAATACAAGACCTTTATCAAAATTATGACTTGCAAGTATCTTCTCCCAGTTTGTGGGTTATCTTTTCATTTTCTTAATAGTGTCTTTTAAGGTACAAATATTTTTTATTAAGTTCAATATATCAATTTTTCCCTTATGATCATGCTTTTAGTGCCATATCTGAGAACTCTTCGCCTAGTCCAAGGTTAAGAAGATATTCTTCTGTTTTCTTCTAGAAGTTTTATAGCGTTAGCTGTTAATTTTGATCTGTGACCCATTTTGAATTAATTTTTGTGTGTGGTGTGAATTAAGGGTCTAAATTCATCTTTTTTGTGTGTGGCTATCCAATTGCCTTAGCACCATTTGTTGAAAAAAATATTATTGATTTCTAATAACTCTTTTGTGGAAGGAGAATGAGGACATATGATAATAATCCTTTAGGGTTTGAAGAGGTTTGCTTTATGACTCAGTAAATATTTGATTTCCATAAATGTTCCGCCTGCGCCTAGAAGGGAGGCATACTCTGCAGGAGGTGGATGCGGTGTTATGTGTATCTCTGTGAAATCAAATGTGAGAATGCATTAGCTCAAAGCTTCTATATCTGTGCTCATTTTTGTGTCTTCTGTCAAATACTAATGGAAGTGTGTTAAAATCTACTGATAGTGGATTTGTCTTTTTCTTCCTTTCACTTTTTCCATTTGTAATTTATATATTTTAAGGTTGTGTTATTGTTTCATACAAGTGTTTTTCTGTGACTGGGTTATTTTATCATTAGGTAGTGACCCTCTTTATCTTTAGTGCTATAATATTTTTTTCAACAAATGGTGCTAAAGCAATTGGATATCCACATGCAAAAAAGATGAATTTAGACCCTTAATTCACACCACACACACACAGAATATATATATTTTATATATTAAAATATTTATATAAAATACTTATATCATATATTATATATAAATATATTTATATATAATATATATATATTTTTTGCCTATTTTGTCTGATGTTGATAGCTCTCAGGGAGAAAGACCATGGGCTGTATACTTGGAAGATTTGTACAGCACTTTTTTTGCCCACTCCCCCAGCCCCCAGCCGGGCTACCATCCTTTTAGTAATCTAAGGGCATCTTAACTGAGTAATCAGCAGCAATTCCTTGGGATGCCAGAGAACACTAACGCTTTTTCACGGGTTATTCAACTCATTTGTTGTTTGGTATAAGGAAGCAAAAAAATATGGCAGAGAAAAGGCCTGCCTTTCAAGGCCAGGCAGACCTAGGAAACCTCAGATTGCGAATAGAAGTAGAGGTATACACTAAAGAATGCAAAACATTTTGGGTTCCAGATTTCTAATGTTCTCAAGTTCTTTCTTCTCCACACATGTGCAATTTAAAACATGGAAACTGACGCCATTGCCCGCTTCTCCTGCAGTCAGTCCGGGACCCGAGGGAAAGGCATGTCTGGCTGTACTGAACAGACTCTGAAGCAGTCAGACCGGTCAGGTAAATGGGGCGAGACGTTCTCCCTACCCGGGCACATCCCCTACACAGCTAAGGAGAGGGCACCTGCCCCTCCTCAGCGGTTGCTGCTGAATGTCTTCCTTGGGCTAGGAGAGGAGGTGTCTGCACCCCGAGAGACATAACTGCCCCCAATGCGCATGAGGGCTTTGGTCTCAGCCAGCACCCCGAGAGAAAACCCGCTACTCGACACCTATTCTGTGCTGAGTCCTTGGCGTGCTTGATTTCATCCAATCTGCACAGCAGCTGCACCAGGAAGATATTGTCACCACTATTTTCCAAATGAGAACGCTGAGGCCAAAATAAATGGACTTTCCAGTGGACACTTAGCTAGTAAGTGGCAGAGCCAGGATTTGGACCCCAGCACCTCTAACTTTCCTGTTTGAAGGTCAAAGCAGAGAACCTGACTTTGTTTTCAACCCACACGGTGCAGCCAGGAGAGCAGGCCGGGCGGGGGAGGGGAGTGTGGCCACTTTTCCTCCCTCTCCCTTCTGAGCCCTGGTACCCACTTGGTACAGTGGGACATCAAGGTGGCACAATGGCCCTGGAAGTGACAAGAATCCGGGTGTAAATCCTGCCCCATCACCCGTCCAGCCAGATGACATGGGATGAGTCACTTCACTGCTCAGGAGCCCAGTTTTCTCATCAGTAACTGGTGGGGCTAGTAACAGTTCCTTGTTCCGAGAACAATGTGGGCATTAAGTAGCATTACAATGAAAAACACATGCTCTGTGTTTTCTTAGATTCTGTATTTGTCTGCCTGGCATCCATTCATCATGGGGCCAATGAAATGAACTCTATTTTATTGGTTTTTTTTTTTTTTTTTTGATGCTCTGGCATCAGAAGCTTTACAGGCCCAGGAAGAGACTGTCCTTCCCAGGACGAGCTAATTTCTAAAGATAGTAACAGCCTGCTCGTGAGCGCGCCTTTCATACACAACCAGCCGATCTTGAGTCTGTACTCCCTTAACGACCTCCAAATCTAAAGCACACATACAGGCCAATATTTCCCCTGCCCTAGGTCATTTCAGGGTCAGGTACCAGGCACCTGGAGAGCACCCCTCAGCCCAAAGCCCCCCAGCATTATTCATTGCCTACCCCGCCCCACCTTGTCTTTCCCGCAGAACCCAGCGGAGGCTCTGGCCCGGACTGCTCCCTTGCTCCTTTCCGTCTCCTGACCGACCACGGCGCTCTCCCCGGTGGCCCTGCCCGGTGGCATCCCGTGGGTCCTCTCTGGCTCTGGGAGCATAACAATTCTCTTCCTTTCGGTCCTTATTCTCGTTTCCTCCTGTGGCCACACTGACTTGACTGTACCACATCCAACATATAAGTTCTTAGAACAATTTAGCAGTTTCTGGCCTATGGTAAACTGTCAATGACTGTTAAAACCACCGCTATAATTCTAGACTAGCTCCTTGTTTTATGTGACCATAAACTAGTCCCTTTCCTTTATGGGCCTCAGTTTCCTCAGGCTACCAATGGGGCTTCATGCTAGCCCCAGCCTCAGTGGGATGGTCTTGAAGATCAAATATGTAAAATGTAAATATTGGTTTATTTTCTCTTTTCTTCCTCTGCCTCCTTCTAGAAGCTTCAGAGAGAAAGAGTATCTTGACCTCATAGGGAGTTTTATGGGCAGAGAGGCTTCCTAGACCTAGGGGTCAAGATGGCTCAGATCGTGATGAACTCTGACTCCAAGACCCATTCTTGGCCTCTGGTCACAGCTGGCACTTGTCTTCTGTTCATCCACGGAGTGTGGTCCCTCCCCAGACCAACCGTGCAGAGGGGCTGTGAGCCAGAAGTAACGAGGCCCCAGCTTGGGGCTCTGCTCCAGAGAGCTGGCTAAGGCCCAAGCTTTGGAAAATGGGCACACAGAGGGACTCCAGACAAGGGAACAACATGCACACATATGTGGACACTTAAAGGCATGACTCTCTCAAGTAGACCACTTTCTCCGTGATTGATCCGTCAGTAAGTTCTCAGAAGTAGTTAGCGAGCACAGTGGGGCACCTGGTCTCTGCCTTCACAGAGCACAGCGTTGAGCTACAGATATAAAAGGCACCAAACCACTTTGGAATCTACCAACGGGTGCATCCCGGAATTTCACTTGTGAATCAGTGGTTGGTGCTCACAATAATTTGTTCTTTGGGGGATAAAAAAGTTATATACTGTATTTGATATTCTTGTCCCCCTCGATGGAAAAATATTTAATATATACTTGCATATAGTGACATGAATTCATAATGAAAATTGTAGGAAAAGATATACAAGCTCAAAAAAATAAACCACTTTGTTCTGACACAGAGTAGATGCTACATAAATGCTGGCGTACAAATATCACAGACAACAATCTTTTTTTGTCGTCTCAGTTAGTTAACTAACTGTTAACTGACTGTTAGTTAATCACCCAGGGAGCTTTTAAAACTAACTGATGCCCCCCTCACAGCCCCGGTTTTGATATAATTGTTTTCCGGGGGATGGGGGGACCCAGCATGGGTTGAGGATGATGGGAGTCCCTTGTCCAAACCACGGCAATGCAGAGACTTATGGTTTGGATTATTGACAGCAAGTGTATTAGTATATAGACCTTGCTGCATTTTTGTACACAGCTTTTGGAACTGGTTCTGAGACCTTTTTTGATCTGGAGACTCTGATGGCCTCTTTTTCCTCTCTCTTTAGGCTGCTTATTCCAGATTTGGAAGCCTTACTGAAAAGATATTCTGGCCCTGGCTGGTGTGGCTCAGTGGATTGAGCACCGGCCTGCGAACCAAAGGGTCCATGGTTTGATTCCCAGTCAGTGCACATGCCTGGGTTGCAGGCCAGGTCCCCAGTAGGGGTCACACAAGAGGCAACCACACATTGATGTTTCTCTCCCTCTCTTTCTCCCTTGCTTCCCCTCGCTCTAAAAATAAATAAATGAAATCTTTGAAAACATATTCTAATGTCCAAGACCCTCTTCGAGCAAGGACTAAATCAGACATTGACAAGACACAATTAACACTGACAGCCTTGATGCAGGTTTCCACACCTGTGGGCAGGGCAGGCCAGGGCAACAAGTCTGAACGCTGGGCCTGCTGCCTCTGCCCATTGCTTGGCATTTTAGTTCTGCAGTGAACTCTAGGGGCCTCTGGGCATAGGCGATACCATGCTGCAGTCTTGCCACACCATCGGAGTGAAAAGAAATCGGTTTGAATGTCACAGAGACATGGCATCCACTGCATCAGCTACTCCCCAGTTCTGTGACCTTAGGCATCTCTGGGCCTCAGTTTCCTCATCTGTAGAATGGGGATGCTAATGTCTATCTCTTGAGATCGCGGGAGAATCACATGCTGCGATGTACACACACACAGCAGCCAATTACTGCTGGTTGTTTCTTGGCCTCTCAGTTTTGTTATTGCCTCAGCTGTTTTCACAGTCCCCCCACTGGGTTTATTAAGCAATGCTTGTAAAAGTTTATAACTATTCACAGATTGGCGACCTGAACCCTTATTTTGATTGGCTCTCAAAGTGTTTTATAAGAATCTGAGTCAATTGCCAACATTTAAAAACTAGAGAGATCTTACATAAAAGCCTAGATTTGTGCCTTCATTGAAAACATCTGTGTGACCATAACTGCTGGAGCTAACTGTTGACTTCTCGCTCCGCTCAGCCCCCAGCACTCTGCCACCTCCCGCCTCATTACCCCTGGCCTCCCTGGGCTCCCTGCACAGCTGGCTGCCAATGGCTCTGAGTCACGAGTTCGAACCCCTAGTTTATAAAGGGCTTTCACTCACTTCACTTCATCTGAACCTAACCCGCGAGGGAGATGTGACTACTATCCTACTTTTCAGGAGAGGAAACCAAGCTGAGATGTTCTGTGAGCTACTCGGGTTGTTTGTGTCAGCAATGACAATAAATAGCTGGCATTTACTGGGTGTTCAACACGTGCCAGACATTATTCGAAACACTTTACATCCAAATGAACTTAGTCCTCACAACAATTTTATTAGATATTTTCATTATCCCCATTTCACAGATGAGGAAGTTGAGGCAGAGAGAGGTCAAGTGCCTTTCCCAAGGTCACACAGTTAGGAAGCTCAAAATAAACCCAAGCCCCCCAAGTCTAATCTGCACTTACTCCACTGTGCTGCAACAGTCTTTCCTTCCTGTCCTCCTTTCTTCTTTAAAAATAGGCAAACCTGTGGGTCCCAGCTTCTGGTGAGATTTTGTCAAGATTTTGGTGGGAGAGGGGCAGGCAGGGTTACATTTTGCGGCATTTCTTCCCTGCTGCGTCCTCAGTACCTAGCACAGCGCCTGCATGTAGCCTCAGCATGAGAAATACTGAAAGAACACAGCAATGAAGACATTGTCCATTATCATCAGCCTATAGTGCCCCCGGTGTCTATAAATAATATAATTGGTTAATTCATTAGCATAGAGATGAAAACCTACTATATGGGCAAATGATGGTTCCCTGCTCTTGAGTAGCTCAAGTCCAGGTGAGAAACATTGAAAAAATTCAAATTCAGAATGTACAGTATATGGACGTAAGTCACCTGCCAAGAAAATTAATACTTTTCCCCTTAGAAATGATCAATTTCTTGTGGTATTTTCACCAATTTAGCTGGCTTGTTTCTAATTTTTTGCAATTATATATAACGCTGGAGTAACCTTGTGAATAACATCTTTGTGTACCTGACGGTTTATGGCCTTCAGATGGAAGAGCGTGCACAGTGCCTAGGCCGCTGGGCCATGCTGCAGGAGCCTCCCTCCCTCCGCCGCCCGGACGGCAGGCCTAAGCCTGAGCAGGCTGCAGCCCGTGCTCACCTGCTCAGACAGCGAGCCCTGCGGTGTCCAGGTATCCCGGCCCCTCCTGGGTGTGAGCACAGTAGGGCTCCTGTACTAGAAGCCGAATAGGCCTCATACCTGCTCACCTGTCCTGTGGTCCTTGGATGGGGCTCTCCCCAGGAGGCCTAGGAGGACCTCTTGCTATGTGGCAAAGGGGTCTTCACCAGAGAAAATTTGGTTAAACAGAAATATGCTCAAACTTGTTCAAACAAAATGGGGGAGTTTATGAGAAGGGAAACGGAGATCCATCAGAGAACCTGAGGACAAGGCCGCTTGGGCTTCGCTAGGGTCTAGAACCAAGAACTGAAAAGTGAGTTCTCCATCCTCTAGAACCATCTCCTCTCTCATACCTGTCTCTCTGTCTGCATCTCCTTCAGCTTGCTCTCTCTCTTTCTGTACAAACCACGTGATTTTCTCCAATGTGCCAGGGCGGACCGTTGGTTCCGGACCCGTGGAACACGGCCTTTCCACTGCAGCGTTGCCATGAGGAGCAGTGGTCTCTGGGTCCCAAATTCCTGGGACAGGGTGTCCTTTCCTAGATGAGGCATCCAGCTGGGGAAAGAGGACAGGGTCCTGTGAAAGCCCAGCCCACTCCTCCCACTGAGGTCAGGGCTGGAGGGCTGCACAGGAAGCTCCAGAAAGGTCTACGTCCAAAGGAATCCTGCTCCGGCCTGGCAACTCTTTCTTGCACTTCCTGATCTCAGGCCTCGATGGGATCATGCGCTGTCGTGAAAACTTGTCTCTAGTGCAAACATTCTGCAGGAAGGAGATGGTGTCCTCAAAAGGCTAACTCAAGGGGGAGAATGAGGGTGTTTAGGGAGGAGTGGGCAGACTGGAGTCAGCAGGGACCAGCAACAGCAGGGTTGGTCCACCTTAACGTAGGACTGAGCGAGGAGGAGAGGGAAGGAGCCATCCCTGGCACCCGCGGGCGGGTCGGAGGGGCGGGTCACAGCCACTGTCCAAACTGCAGGCTGAGCAGAGGAGGCACAGCAAAAAATACCGACTGCTCTCTCCTCCTGCCCAGCCCGACGCCAGGGCCCCAGGCCCCGGGAGGATGGGTGTGCAGGGTTCTGCCTCCCAGGCCGCAGAGCAGGGTGGAGAAGGCTGGGAGCGGACACAGTGGGATGGTACAATGGAAAATAACCAGCCCAGCTGGTGCGATGGTACGTTTTTAGGACACAATAAGCATTTATCCCCTGACTCTGTCATCTCACTCCTGGGAAAATGCTGTGAAGATGTGATGCAAATTAGAAATTGTATTTGTACTAACTTTTGGGAGGCAGTGCAACTTAATGACAAAGTGTGGGTTTTGGAGTTGGACGGATCAAACTGGAACCCAGACCCCCTGCTTCCTGGGCTTTGGGGGTGTGTTGATTTACCTCTCAGAGTCCCATTTTCTTCACCTGTGATATCTACATCCCCTCTCAAACAAATTCTTCTTTGCTTCAAAGAATTATTGATTGAGAGACTTAAAATCATACAAAGGCAGTGTCTGAGCTTGGACCATCATAGACACACCACGAATGGGGGTTATTATTGCTATTATTTTTCATTGCAACATGGTCTGTGACAAAAAGTTTGGAAATAGCCTAGATACGTAACATAGAGGGATGCTTAAGCAGTTGAGGCTTTCACTTCCACCCTATGAAACATAATCATGAATGTAACGGTGAAGACAATGCAGCCACATGGGACAATGTCTCCATTCTCGAGTTAAATGAACACGGAGAATTGCAAATACTAGTTTTATAATATCAACTCATAAATACGGTGAATGGCAGAGAATGTGAAAAAATAGAAATAATCAATGTGCCTGGTAAGGATCTGGGTTTTATTTGTTGGTTTGTTTTGAAAGAAATATTTCTGTGATTTTGACAACGTTGACATAAACATGGTGTTCAAAATCACACAGTTATTTAACATGAACCAAAGTAATTTCTTCCTGTGGGTGACTATACTGTTTCCTGAGGCTGCCATCATAAATCACCACAAATGTGGTGGTTTAAAACAACAGACATTTATCCTCTCCCAGCTCTGGAGACCAGAAGTCCCACATGAAGGTGTTGGGCAGGGCCACGTTCCCGCCGGAGGCTCTGGGGGAGAACGCGTTTCGTGCCTCAGCACGAGCTTCTGGAGACCCTGGCCATCCTCGGTGTTCCCTTGCTTGTGGCCGCATCTCTCCGGCCTCTGGCCCCGTCTTCACACTGCTTCCTCCTCTGTGTCTGTCTGGTTGCCCTGTGACTGACTCTTACAAGGACACTTGTCCCTGGATTTAGGGCCCACCTGGATAATAGACAATGATCTCATCTTAAGATCCCTTACTTAATGACATCTGCAAAGACCCTTTTATCAAAGAAGGTCACATTCACAGGTTGCAGAGATTAAGATGAGGACATATGAAAATCGGGGATGTGTGTGAACAGGAAGACTGAATATATGAATAGATAACGGCCAGATTATATATGGCAGCTGAATTGGACCCACAGCCTCTGCCGCAACCAGCTCGGGAAGCAGCACCACACCTCTGCAGTCTGCAGCCCAGAGCAGCTGGGACTCAGTCGATGGAGGTCAGCTTTTCTACTCTTCGCTCCACTTCTAACTCAGGACTTGCCAGAAAAAGCCAAATAAACTCCTCGAACCCATCACATAAAGATGTCTGCTTCTGGTCAGCTGTTTCCAGCTTCCCTTTGCCAACAACCTCCAATCAAAGTAGCCCTGGACCCTCCTTTTTTTTCCCTAATTATTATAAGGTTTTCCTGCTCCCTCCCCGCACCCCCCCCTCCCCAGCCCTGCCTTTGAGTCTCTGCCAAGTTCAAGTGGTAATGGCTGTCTCCCTTGCTACAGCAAGCTCTGAATCTACGACCCGTGTTTGTTCTCATTTGGGTGTTTCCACAGCGCAGTCTCTCCATGCTGCTCAGGTGAGTGCCCTTCGGCTCCTACCCCCTGGTTATGACCATTGCCTATGAAGTTGAACCACAACCACCAGCGCATGGACTGGCACATGGTAGACACTAAATAAATTACTGTCATGTGAATGAATAGCCCTCTAGGTGAAGGTGAAGTGTGTTGCTGTAGCTCCAAGTTCTTAGATAAAATTCGAGGGAGTAAGTCCAGAAGACTTGCTTTTAGAAAGATTCCAGTGAATTCTAGGTTATTCTGAATTCTTTGGAGAGGGTCTAAATGCTCTCAAATATGCCCCTCACTGAACAGACCTTAATGCTTTTTAAAGAGGCAGATGGTGCATTGTATTTTTGCAAACATTGCTGTGCAAAGTCTCGAGCGTCACACACAGCGGGCAGAGGTCGCATGGTGCTGGCCGCGGGGCTCCAGCTGCCCAGCTGCCCTGGGGGCGGTGGCTGAACTGGATGCCCAACAGGAGCTTGTTTTTCTATCAGTCATCGCTCACAAATCTGAATGTAAACTACTCTCATACGGCTCCCCGCCCTGGGGTTCCTTGGTTCTCTTGGTTGTTTAGATTGTGGATAAACAGGCTGCTGGCTGTTGGGCAGTTACCAGAGAGAAGGGCTGGGGCAGCAGAGGTGAGGAAGACGGCGGCTTGCAGGAAGAAGCCTCCAAGGAGATGCCCCAGGGGCTCTATGACCACGAGGTGCCGGGACCACAGGACTCTCCCCGACTTCTGTTAACTGTGCAAGGTGGTGGGCCCGCTCCCAACGCATGGAGAAGACAATTTCCCCAAAAACAGCAAAAAAAAGAAAAGAAAAAGAAAAGAAAAAAGAAAAAGCATTTTATGATTCCGCCCTTTTTTTAAAAAAATTTCAAAACATCCTTTTCCAAGTTTGTTTAGGTCTTTTTATAGCTGCGTTTAGATAAGCTGAACAAATGAACTTTACTTAACAATTCAAATGCAGGGCCTTTGGTCGATCACTGCATATTCTGTTTTGAATAAAATTTTGAATTTGCACATCAGCAAGAATTCTGCCACGAGAATTTATTTGCCGCAAAAGCCAAAGACTATTCTTGTCTCCATCTCTCTTAACTTTCCAACCCCCTTTTCCCTCTTCCCCTTGCTCCACCCCTACTGAATTCTCTTCATTTCCTCAGCACACTCATCCCCTTTCTGCCTGTGTCTTCGCATGTGCTGTTCCCACCACCTGGAATGCCCTCTCCACTCAGTCCATCTAGTGAATAGAATGGCCCTTTAAGACTAAACAGAAGGGGGGTTCTGGGAAGGTGGCGTAGTAGGCCCAGGGGAATCTGTTTCCCCACTCAGAAAACCAATCCACCAGCAGAATCTATGTACCATACCTACAGCTGACCCCAGAACAACACAAGTCTGAACTGCAGGGTCTTCTTATATGTGGATTTTTTTCAATAAATATACAGTCGGTCCTGTGTATCCCCGGGTTTTGCATTTGTGGGTTCAACGAACTATGATCAAATGCACATGGAGGGCTAACTGCATACTTTGTTCTATGCCATTTTATATAAGGGACTTGAGGATCTATACACTTTGGTACCTGTGGCTGCGGTGGTGGGGCGTCCTAAAGCCAATTCCCTGCAGATAATTAGGATGACTGTAGTTACATTTTGGGGGAAGTCAAAAGTTAAAAAGATTTTTAACTGCACAAGGATCAACTTTATTTTGGAACTCTGGATTCTGTTCACGGCTTGCAATTTCCAAGAGAAAGATTAGATGGTAAGTTGCAGTTAGTATTCGTCAATTTCAGCTCTCAGCACAGCAGCAGCTGCCTACCCACCGTTTCCCGCCACAGGGCAGGCAGCTGCACACGCGCTCCTAGAGCCGCTTGCACGCAGCTTGCAGGAGCTGGAGCGGGCAAAAAGGATCCCATCCTCCAGATATCTGGGGTCTACTCTGATCGCTGACTGTGCCTTCTCATCACAGAGGCGCAGGCAAGGAGGGGGGCCACGACTTTTGTTGTTCCTCACCCCATTGTTGCAAGCCCTACCCACACAGGGCTTCCAGTGGATTTAAAGGGCCGGTGCCCTTTCGGTGCCCTTTCCTCCCCCACGCACCCGTTCATCCCCCTCCTCTTTTGGGAGACAGACATTAAAGGGTTGACATTATTTGGGTTGTTCTGTTGTGCCACGGGCTCTACGAGACTGGGGCCCAGTCACTTCCGTGTAAGCAGGCAGCATGGAGCCTCTCCGAGGCGTGCAGGGTATGCTGAGTGCCCGGGGAAAGTCTGGAGTGGAAATCTGCGCAGGCTGCGGGGGTCAACTGCGCTCTCCCTTCAGTTTTGCATGTGTACCAAGGTTTTTGTCCGCCTTAAGTAGTTATCCAAAGAAGCCTATGACTTCGTACATTCAATTTTCTGAAGAACGGTTACCGATATTTAAAGCTCAGAACTCAGATGTAAAAAATTTCAGAACGAATTTTAAAATTTGCTGAGTTATAGAGGGAACTTCCTGATTAAGAGAAAAAAAAATATGAAGATGCTTCCAAGACAGACTGGCAGGCATACAAAGAAGCGATAAGCAGAATTCAAGAACAGCTAACTCCCAGTCAGATGGTATCTTTGGAAAAAGAAATCATGTAAAAACATTTAAAAAAGAAAGCTGTGATAAAAAAAAAAAAAAAAGAGTTCACAATGCTTGAAAAAACAAAAAGGCCTCACTCAACTTAAACGTGTTTATACCTGAAAGCTTCCAGAAATCTAAGAATGGCATATCACAATTAACACTTAACACTGTAGATGAAAACTGCAAAAATCTCTCTAGTTCGCAAAACAAGTATATAGTCAACTTGCTGAAGGTAATAAAATTTGTTATTACAATGGAATGAAATCTTCTGAAGAACGAATGCATGACGTTGGACAAAATGATCTTTTCCATCACAAAATGCAGCCCTGCAGAGTGTTAAACGGGAGATAGAGTTATTTTTCTAATGCATAAACACTAGAAAACAACTAGGATTCGACACCTGTCGCAAAATTGGAAAGAATAAAGTTGGCAAGCATTCTGCACTGAAGACATTTTTCTTTGGCCCATGGGCATCTGCCAGTTCAATACGTTTTGTCGTAGAATCTCGTTTCGGAAAACACAACCAGATTAACGTTCATGTGGAATTTATTTTGTGTTTAGGAACGATTGAGGATCAAAATAATCCATGAAATGTAGCAGTAATCGTTCTACCTTGGATAAAGATACACCGGACTCTGAGAGTTTTTTTATGACTAATAATTGTGGAAAGACGAGTTGCTCTTGCCTCCCGGGGCCAGGGAGGCAGGCCTTTCCTGTTCAGAAGTGTCTTGCGTGGCAGGGCCGTGGTGTTCCATGATGTCATCGTGCACTTTTTAAAGGGCACCCAAAGCTCACGCAGGTACATTTCACATCCTGGGTGTAATTCACATTAGAGTCAGAGTTGCTGGTTGTACACGCAAGGGATTGCTGGTTTTGGTAGTAAGATTTTATACAAGAGATGTAGAGATTTATAAACCTTTCTTCACTGTCTTTTTTTCTAAACTAAAAACTAAGAAAATATGTACCAAATCTATGCCTATTGCATACAATAAAAATCTTGCGTTTCCTAATTAATATATATATATTTTAAGGTGAAACATTTGTTTTATAGCTTCTTTCTTTTTCTTTTTAAGTAGGGATTTGTACTCTGAATTATTTTTTCTCTCTCATGTGACTTTATTTATCCAAAAAATGGAAGACTTGTCTGGTAAGCTTTAAAATGAGAGATTTAAAAAAGAAAATTATCCGAAGTCTCTAGACTTGGCCCCTGTAATTTTCATACATTTTACACAGCATACGGAAGCCTGTACAAGGGACAGCTGGCTCTGGCCTGCGGGCCAAATCCAGCCCACTGCCTGCTTTAAACGGCCTGTGAGCTAACAACTGTGTTTACAATTTAAAATGGTTTCTAAAGAAAGAATATCTCCAGACATATGAAAGACATATCAAGTCAAAGAAAAGTAATATGAAGTTCAGTGTCCATAAATAAAGTCTTATTGGAACACAGCCGTACTCCTTCATTTATTTATTATTTATGGCTGCTCTTGTGCAAACAAATGACAGTGTGGTGTAGTTGCTACAGAGACTACATAGCCCGCAAAACCTAGAATATTTACTGCCTGGCCCTTTACAGAAAAGGTCTGCCTGCCTCTGCTCTACAGTAGAGTGCGTGTGAAAAGGGTTTCAACGTATGAATATGTTGGGATTGTTTTTTAAAACTGTTTCAAATGTCCTTAGAATCTTTTTCAACACTGTCTTAAGAGGAAGGCGTCAAATCACTAAAGAAGCTAAAGAAACTGTTGCCCCACAGCATTAGAAAGGAAAATAGCCGTGTTTCAAATTCTACGGTGGTATAATAAAAAAAATCCATTAGTGTAGAAAAAAACCCCCCGCATATACAGAGAACATTAGAATGTGACTACACGTGCCCAGGGAAAGGCTTAGAAAAGACCTGAGAAGACCTTTAATTTATATCTTGGGTTGACCCTCAGCACAAGGACAAACAGCACAACAACAAAAGTAAAGAAAAACAATAGAAAAAACAGTAAACCCCAAGGAAGTGAGAGAATCTGATTTCCAGAGTTACCACATTATTAGATTCAAATGTCCAGTGTTGAAGAAAAAAAAATACAAGGCATATGAAGAAACAGGAAAGTACGTCTCATTCAAAGGGAAAAATAAATCAACAGAAATTGTCCCTGAAAAAAAGACCTCATGGCAGACATACTAGACAAAGACTTCAGAACAACTGTCTGAGAGATGCTCAAACAGCTAAAGGAAGATGTGGAGAAAGTCGAGAAAATCATGTCTAAAGTGGAAATAACAATAAAGAAAGAGAAAACCTAAAAAAAAATTAAAAATTCTGGAGCTGAAAAGTATAATAACTGAAATGAAAAATTCACTAGAGAGATCCAAAGGAAGATTTGAGCAGGCAGAAGAAAGGATCAGTGAACTTAAAGCTAGGACAATGGAAATTTCTCTTACACATATTCCTGGCACCTGGGATGAGAGGATAACAATGGACTGGATGGCATGGTTTGTGTGGACAAAAGAGGGCTGGAGATGATCCTCTGAAATT
>PVJI01003752.1:0-118855 GCA_004026765.1 Micronycteris hirsuta | reverse complement strand
TACAAAAAGAGAGAGAACAGCAGAACAGCTAAGCACACAAATGAACGCCCCTCCTCCCCACTCAGCCTCATTTGAGGACTGGCAAATTACAGACTATGCATTCAATGGAATGTTAAGTCATTTCAGAAGGCTGTTTACAAAAGATTTGTAATGATGTGGGAATTAATTACATGGTAATGTCAGGTGAAAAAAGCGTGATACAAAATTGCACACACAATATGAATTCAGCTGTGTGGAAGCCTCCCTAAGATTATGCATAGAAAAATGAAAAACTGAAGAGGAAATTCCCAAAATAGTAACAGTGGTGGTCTTTCTGTTTAGTTTTTTTCTTATAGTTTACAAATTTTCTGTAATATGCATTTATATATTTTTAAAGATTTGATTTATTTTTATGCAGGGGAAATGAGGGAGAAAGAGAGGCAGAGAAATATTAACATGTGGTTGCCTCTAGCATGCCCCCACTGGGGACCTGGCCCACAGCCCAGGCATGTGCCCTGATTGGGAATCAAACTGGTGACCCTTTGGTTCACAGGCCAGCGCTCAGTTCACTGAGCCACACCAGCCAGGGTGCATTTCTTTTGTAATGGAAAAATTCAACTTTATTAAAAAATAAAACTGTTTTACTATGGCAAGGGTTACGTGTCATCAGTCAAACCAAAAATTTATTTACTTTTAAAATTATTTTATTGTTGTTTAACTACAGTTGTCTGCATTTACCCTCCACCACTTCTTCCCACCATCCTTACCTCCCTCCTCTGCTTCCACCCCCCCAACCCCCGCCCCTTGGTTTTGTCCATGTGTCCTTTATAGTTGTTCCTGAAAACCCTTCCCCCCTCCCCGCCATTATCCCCTCCCACCTCCCCTCTGGTTACTGTCAGATTGTTCTTAATTTCCATGTCTCTGGTTATGTGTTGCTTGTTTGTTTGTTTTGTTGATTAGGTTCCCCCAAATTTAGAACTTATAGATTCATACAATTACAGAATGCTAATGTGTGAGGGACCTTAGAGATTTTCCTAGTTTAAGGATTTTAAATCTTGTTTTGGGTCACAGATCCCTTGGAAGACCTCCCAGAAACTATGGCTTCTCTCCTGAGGACATTTCTCAAATAAACATACCATCATTTAAGTTGATCTTTGTTTCAAGTTATGGAAAACCCTATCCAAAGCAGTTTAAACAGTGGAGGAAATTTACTGGTTCATGTAACTAAAATCAGGTAAAGCTTGAGCCAGCACTTGAACAATTTCACCAGGACTCTCATTTCTTTACGTCTCTCTGCTCTGCTTCCTACAATGTCAGCTTCACCCCAAGGCTGGCTCCCCTGTAGCTTCCCAGACAGCTAGCTGGTGGAAGTTCCTGGCATTTCATTCTTACTCATTTATGTCTAGCATGAAAGAGTGTCTCTCATTCCCAGCAAAGTTCATAAGACTCGATCTGATTGTAAGGCTGAGGCACATGCTCCTCTCCGAACCAACACCTCGGCCGGGAAATAGAGATTACTTATTGTCTTAGCTGGACCACTTGCTCTGCCCTGGGGTTCATACGGAGTTAGTGTTTCTGGGACCACATTATTCTCTAAATAGAAACTGGGGACACGAGTGTCCCTCACACCCAACTTACTGCATATGATTCAGGCTACTGCTGAAACTCCCCAAGGCTTGCCCGTGCCCCAGGTCAAGGATTCTTGGTTTAGACCAATCCCCTTATTTTAGAGCTGGGGATTCTGAGACCCAGAAAAAGGCCACCAATGCTCAGAGCATTACAGTTAATTGTCTCGCTGTCTGTCTCCTTGCTCACGTCCCCGCCAGACCCCTTCCAATTTCACATGCAGCAGTAAGTTAAGCGAGAGATGAGTAAGTAATAAACAGGACCCTTAGGGAGTCCCTAAGCTCCTCTAGGACCTAGGACAGATGTGTTTTGATGAAGTGACAGGGAGACGGGGAAGACCTTCTATCCAGGGGACAGAAGGGTCCAGCGTGGGACAGGCTGCAAACTGGCTGCTACTGGCTGGAAGCCTCCCACACGAAAGGGAAACGGGGAGAGGAGGAATGATTATCTTATTCATGTCTATATCTTGAAGATAATCATTGCAATTTCCCTTCTAAAAGCCCTGCTTGCTCAGAGGAAACGACTGTATTCTAATAAGCACTTGTTTATGGAACTCACAGTAATTGGATCAGAATGTGAATTATTAAACCGTATGTGGGACTGCCTTTCTCACCAGGTGTGTAATGATTATGTTCAAATGCGCAGGGCTGGCCTGTCGACCGGGAAGATAATACTCCCAGGAAGACAATTGTTTAGCTCTGAGTTAGGGCTGGAGTGCCTTGCACAGGCTTCTGAAATCGCTGGGCTGCAGAGGCCCTCGCAAACCACATGGTTCATTCAGCAGCCTCACTTCAGAGACAGGGAAATGGAGACTCAGCACACGAAGGCACCTGTTGAAGGCTGTACAGGGATTACGCTGACAACTAATTCTTCCTTTATCATATTCATCGTATTCATTCATCCCTCATGATGGAATCTGTGATGTGCCTTTCTCAGCTGCCATTTCCTCTTCCTTCTACCAGGAGAGATGGGCAAGCTCAGCCATCTTTCTAGCAGCTAGGATTTCGGGTACAAGGTAAGTCCCACCAGTTAGTTGCCCTTGCACGAGATCTGTCTGCAGCTGCGGCTGTAGGGAGCCTAGGTGGTGGAGAAGAGGCAGCATTCCAACAGCGAGCCACCAGCTTCCAGGGTTTTAAGGGACAGTGGTAGCAGCAGCTTCCTGACCTTGGGATTCTATCTATGGTAGCATGGCCTTGAGCTCCACGGTTCCCTGGAGACGCCCTGACTGCTGCCCCTCCTGGCCTTCCATGTTGTTTTTCAGGAGTAGTTAATTCCCTGTACTAAACCTCTTTCTGCTTCTAAACAGAAGTCTAGAGTGACTTGTTTCTGGCACTGAAATCTCACACATCCCTCTGTTAGCACAAATCACACTTAGGACAGGTAATAATCATTTCTCCCCTGGATCCTATTCTTATGTTTCCTGCATCCTATACAATAGAGCCCCGTTCATGTCATCCTAGAATCTTAAGCTCAAGAAATCCAAAATTAACCTCATTATTTTTCCTCTAAAACGTGCCTTCCTAGAGATTTCCCTCTGTCCATTCTGATGCTTACTTTCTCCTAGTAACTCAGGTTGGGAGGTAACTCTGGCTTTCCTCTTACTGCTATCAGAGACTTTCCAAATTTTATTGATTCTGTTTTCTTAGGGCTATTGGTGTTAAGTGATCTAAGTGTACTGGATTAATAAACGGAATGCAATAATCTGCATGACTGGAAAGTACAGCATCAGGCATGGTTAAATCCAGGGGCTCTGAGAATGCTATCAGTCCTTGCCCCATTTCTCCTTCTTCAGGCTCTGCTTTCTGCCAGTCCCTTTCTAATGGTGGGCTGGGGGGCCCTGATAGCTCTCGGTTTACATAATATTTACATCAGACCTTGTGGGGATGAGGCTTGTCTTTCTAATTATTTCTAGAAAAAGTTCTAGGTAGAGTCCTTTTGAATAAAATTAAATCAACTGTGTACTCTAAAATGATACGAAGTCCTAACCTCTAGCACCTCAGGGTGTGACGTTATTTGGAAATAGTGTTATAGATGTAATTAGTTGTGATGAGGACAAACTGGAATAGGGTGGGCCATGAGCCCAGTGTGGCTGGTATCCTCATAAGGAGAGGAAGAGATGAGACATGGAGCGCCCCCGTGTGGAGACACAGAGACACAGAGAGAAGATGGCCAGGAGGCAGAGATGGGAGTGATGCTGCCACAAGCCAAGGGATGCACTGGGCCACCAGGAGCTGGGAGAGGCCAGGGCGCACTTTCCCTAGAGACTTCTGAGATAGTGTGGCCCTGTCCACACCTGGATTTTGACTACAAGCCTCCAGAACTGTGAGAAAATAAATTTCTGTTGTCTGAAGTCACCCAGCCCTAAGAACCTAAGACAACACTGTGGCCAGGAGAATGGAAGCAGGAGATTGGCTGGGCCTGAGGCACGCTTCTGTCATGTGTGACCTTTTCCTTCTAACAGCTCAAGCTATGAGGGCAGGAATGCTGAATCTCAAGGAGAATCGGGGAGCATTTACCAGCAAAGGGGACCGAAGGCTGCAGAGGCAAGGACTACAGGTGTCCACACCAACCTTTAATACCCAGTGGCAGGCCCCCGGCACTTTTTGGCTGAACTACTGATAGAATCTCCCAACTATCCTTTGAGTTTTCCTCCTCTTCCCTTCCCATCCCATTTTACACAGGATGCCAGATGACTGCTCCTCAGTGTTGGTTTTGATCTAACCATCTGCAACAGAATAAGATCCCGTTCTTTAATCTGGCCTTGAAAGACAGTATCAAGTTTGCTTCTTCCTCCCCTCTATCAGCATATATCAAAATTCCACCTGCCATTTAAAACCTAAATCAGCCCTGACTGGTGTGACTCAGTGGATTGAGCACCGGCTTGCGAACCAAGGGGTAGCCAGCTCAGTTCCCAGTCAGGGCACATGCCTGGGTTGCAGGCCAGGTCCCCAGTAGGGGATGTGCGAGAGGCAACCATACATTGATGTTTCTCTCCCTCTCTTTCTCCCTCCCTTCCCTTCTGTCTAAAAATAAATAAATAAAATCCTTATTTAAAAAAAAAAACACCTAAATCAAACTCAATCTCCTTGGAGAAATTGCCAGGTGTCTTCTTTGCTGAAAGTTTTCACTGGCCTCTGAACTTCTTTCTCCATTTCCATTAAGCCGTGCATATTAGTTTGCTAGGGCTGCCGCAACAAAATACCACAGACTGGGTGGCTTCAACACAGAAATTTATTTTCTCAGTGTTCTGGAGGCTAGAAGCCAAGATCAGGGTGTCAGCAGGTTTGGTTTTTCTGGAGGCCTCGCTCCTCGGCTCGCAGATGGCCTCTCTCTTGCTGTGTCCTCACACAGCCTTTCTCTGTGCCCATACATCTGGTGTCTCTCCCTCTTCTAATAAGGACATCAGTCCTGTGGGATTAGGGACCCACCATAGGGCCTGGTTTTCACTTAATCACTTCTTCGAAGGCTCTATCTCCAAATATTGTAACATGGGCTAGGGCCCACCCATCTGACCACCCTGAACCTTAATTACCTCTTTAAAGGCGCTGCCTCTGAATAAGGTTACATTCTGAGGTGGTGGAGGGTCAGACTCCAACATGTAAATCCGGTGGAGGAGGCACAGTTCGGTCCATAGCAGCACTTAGAACCTTCTGTTTTGTCGTTTTGATGTTTGCGTGCTTATTTTAACTCCCTTAGAAGACAGTTAGCTTCTAGTAGGTAGGAAGTATATCTTGTTTACATCCTTTTATCTACCATAGTGTTTAATATACTATATACTTAGTAATTGCTCAGAATTTTTGATGAATGAATGGCACATAAAGTAATTCTTGATTCATGAGAATTTCTCATTTCCCAAACTTTTGCTATTAAAAAAGCTATGCGATGCAGGTAGCCTTGGACTTGATGTCAAAGCATACAGGTTCTTTTCTCAAGTCTCCATTTCTAGCTGTGTGATCTTGAGCAAGTCACTTAATCACTCTGGGTCTCACTTCCTCATCTGTAAATCAGGGAACATAATGCTTTCCTGTTTGTTTTACAAAGTTGTTTGTGAGTGTTAAGAAGTAGTTAAGTCACTCTGAAGATATTTGGGGGCACCTGCCGTGGTAGGTGCGTGAGGCAGAAGAGTGAACAAGTGAGGCGAGGGTCCTGTCCATGGCTCTTGTTGGGGAATAGGCCATCAACAGGATCCCTAACACAGAAAGTAATTTTACAGAGTGCTATATAGTCAATGATCATCTACGTACACAGTGAAACAAGCGATGTCATAGTGTGGGCAGTCAGGGCAGACCTCTCTGAGGAGGTAGCCTTGGAGCCGAGACGTGGATCCTGAGAAAGAAGTGGCTGTTCCAGGTAGAAGGAGGAGCAAAGACCCTGATGGGGGGACCGCGAGTGTGAGCGCTCGCCAAGCTAGCAGAGTCACGGCATTAAAGCGTGTGGCTCTTGCATCATAGAAGCGTACACGTGAAACCTCTATGCTCTCATTAACCAATGTCACCTCAATAAATTGAATTAAAAAAATAAATCGTGAGGCTCAGTCAGCGTGCAAGGTTTCCCGGGCATCACAGAAAGACCCTGGAAGGTGAGGCTTTGTCCCTGACTCAGCCACGGGTGCGATTGGGAGGTGGCTTGCCAGGTGGGAAGGCTCCGGTGCCAGCCCCGGAGGAGGCTCCCATGAGACCATGCTGGTGCAGGCACTCAGGGAATGCAAGGTGCGGTGCCATTTCCAGGTGGCATCATCGTTCGAAAACATGTTTCCCCTGATTAAGGGATTTAGACCCTGACTTTAGCAACTAGCTTGCTGATCAAATTTTCTGAGGAGAGCTGTAGTCATCCCGGATTAGGGCTCGAAAATGCCTGTGTCAGGCTTTTCGAAGCAAATTGATAAAAATTAAGTAGATGCTGCAGCAGTGATCTGCAAGCTGTTCTTGTGGGGGTTGAATTCCAGCTTTCTTTGCCGCTGAGCCTCTGTACATAAGGTCTGGTGTGGCCAGTCACCTCGGAGGGGCTTTTGGGTGCTTATGACACTGCCTCGGGGTCAGGTCGCTCGGTGTGTGTGCATGCGCGTGGACACACATTGCTTTGCATTGCAATAAACTTCCAGAAAAAAGCCTTCTACTCAGATATTTTAAGCATTCCACTCCTGCCAGAAGTGGTGTGATTGAACACCGTACACATATTTCTTGAGCAGTGAAATTGTACCCAAGGTACCTATAAATGACATAGTAACAGAGCATTCTTTTAAGAAGAGCTGATTACTTCAAAGTTCTTGGTAGTAAAGTCTATTTCCTTTGAACCTGTTCTCAGGTTTCTCCCCCCACCCCCCACTCCCCACCGCTGCCCATCCCACAAACCACCCCTTTTGCTTCCTTTTCCCCATTCTCATCTGCTTTGCTCCTAAACCTTCACAACTCAAGCGTCCTCAAGGGCACCGTGCTGCCCGGTTTTTGCTCCCTCTGAAGGTTGCTGGATGCTGAGGCCTTTAGGATAATGGATAAGCGAGCTAGAAAGGTCACCAATGCTGCGAGCGCCCTGGAGCTGACAGGTAAAGGGAGCACTGCTTCCTATTTTTATCTGTGGTGCAGCAAGGAGGAAGCGCCTGGGGAGATTCACCAAGTCTGAGTTCAGAAAACAACCAGGAGGGTCTGAAAGCCTCCTGGTTGATGCTTTGGGTGTTGGAGGTTTGAAGAATTCATTCTCTCTCCGTGTCTCTACCTCCTCCCTCCCTGTGTCTGCTGGTCAGACTCTGGGTCTCTGTCTCCATTTCTCTTTTTGCTTTTTTCTCTTGCTCTTTCCCTGCCCCCTGCCCCTTAATGATTCACCTCATTGGAATAAAGTTCTGTTCAACTAGCGGGGCTTCCATAATTGAAGCTCTAGGGCACTTGAAGTGGAACAGCTAATGGTGACTTTTTTTTCAAGGCAGGTTATCAATTAAGAATGACCAGGCAATCAGAGATCAAAAAAACCTGTGTCCCCAGATGAATTAGTGGATTTTTAGAATGACAAGGAATGAAATAGAGCTAATAGGCACTTTTTTTTTTTTTTTTTTTTGAAGAGAAGGCTGAGGGACTACAAGTTGGAGGTATGAAGGCCAAAAGTGTGGAGACCTCTTGCTTGCAAGGTTTTGGACCGCTCGTGTGCAAAGCCAGAGGGCTGCGGGGTGTGCTGGAGTGACCCGGGACCAGGGAGGATCGGCAGGCCGGCGGCTGTGTGGACGGGCCTGCAGTCGGCAGGGCCAACGCGAACCTGCCATCAGGGTCGGGATTGTGCTCTTCCTCTGCCTCGGCTCCTGCTAGTAATCTCCATGCCCCTCTTGGGGCCCTGGACTTAGGATTTCTGAAGAGAGTGATGCTGGGGAGATTTTCCAGATGCACTTGGGAGGAGGCATTATTATCGTTGCTGCTTTCCTGGGTTCACTCATCCAGGGAGATTTTGGCAGATGTTGTGATTATTCTGTCTTCGTCTGTCTCTCTCCCGGTCTTTGCCTCCTCTGTCTGTCTGTCTCTGTTTCTCTCATACACACACACACGGAAAGACACACACCCTGCACAGTGGCTTCATTTCCCAGCATAACTAGAAGGCGACATATTCTCAGCTGTAGAGACAAAACCCTTGGAAGCACGTCAGGCTAATTAATAAGGGAAAGTGACTGGCGACTATCCCATCCATAACTTTTATGAATTCACTAGAAGTGAATTTTTAGAAGTCACTAAATAATATGTTCAACACAGAAAATTGGAAAATACAGATAAAAAAGAAAATGAAGTTTACTCAATGTATAGGGAAGTATTTTTTTATTCATTGAAAATGAAATCCATAAGAGTAAAAAATAAACATTTCAGAAGGGTATGAAATTGAATAAGATCCCCTGTTACTGGGTCCCCAGAAAGACAGAAAACCCCAGAAGCTTACCATGACTGTACAAATGTATATCTCTATGTTTATAAACTAAAAAAAATTGGGATCATAATGTACATATTGTTCTGCACATTATTTTTTACCCAATACATTTTGGCCATCTTTCCATGATAATACGTACAGATAAATTATTTAGCACGGCAAATATCCCTTAGTCACCATCTACAATCATGAATACACACTAATTTGTACATACCCCTGGAATAACATATGGGACAAAGAGAAGCGGAAAAAAAAAAATGGACACTCAGCATTACCGGTAAATGATGCTTCATTATTCAAGAATCTATCACATTTATGCTATCTTAGTGGAAAGATTAGACAAATTAATTAACTTGTCTCTGCTCTAACCTAAGCACTCCCACCACACAAATCCTCCTCGCAGTCTGCATCACCCTCTCCGGTATCAGCAGAAGCTCAGCCCACAAGCCTCCATGGCATTCGGACTTACTCAGGTTCTGCTCAAGGACACAGGGTGAGGGCTGAGCAGAACAGGCTCCCTGGGGCTTGCGCATGCTGGTCTGGGCAGCAGGCATTTAGAGGGTGGGCCATGCGACCTCATATCGAACCCTGACAGACGAAGGTGACTATATTTAATAAAGATATTTTAAAATGTATATATATATATTTGTGTGTGTGTGACACGTGAGGCCTTCTAAAATGTGGAGGCCAGAGCAGGAACTCCTCCTGCCCAGGTCTATGGGTGGTACTGTACACTTGTATGACCTTCCTGGTTGTTAAAATATTGAATTACCTCCATACAGTTGGTAATGGATGCTGCTCGGAGGCCCGAGTGATCCCGCCCCAGCACTCCTGCTGCCCTGGCCCTTCCCATGATCCACAACTTAAAGGTCAATGCCAAGCACAGTGAAGCCTCTGGAATACTCCCCAAGAGCTGTTGCCTACACCTGTTCTGATTGGATGGCAGATGTGCCCTTCAGATGGTTGGATATCTTACTGTTACTCCTGTTTATGAGTAAATAACCAATGAACGCTGTGCCCTCGCCTCTGTGGAGACGATTCTGTGAGAGGGAGACCAGTGACGCCGGGAGCAAGGTGGGCACTGTGAGAAGATGAAGCTCAGAGGATGGGCTGTGTGCCACAGGTCACGGCCAATCCGGTGGCGCGGTGAGGCCACCTTGACCACTTTGGTTTCGCTAGAGCAGTATCTTTGGCAGGAACCCAGCCGTGGGCGAACTCTCTTCTTGCTTCCCTTTGCTTGGTGTGAATGTTGCAACCGCCCCCGGCCACGTTAGCTTGAGGGTGATGCTTAGAATCTTGAAAACATCCTGCTGGGACCTAGAATGGAACATTCAGAAAAACACAGGGTTGATGCCAAATCTTTATTTGTCTGCAACCCCAATAAATAAGTCCCATTTTGTTCTTAAGAAACCTGGCATTTTGTGTTGACTCTGAGTGGATCAGGTGGAAATAGGGAATGTAGTCTCCTTGTCCTCAATCCGGCTAGGTGACCAGGGGGCCAGCTGCAGTAAAACCACAACCTGGCTGACTGGAGACGACATCTGTCAGCACAGTCGCTCCTTCCAGTCTTTTTCCTGTGCAAAAAATGTGACCGTGTATCCATATTTTTACAGAACTGGGATTATGATGTTTGATGCAGTTTTACATTGTGTTGTTTGCACTTACCATTATATTGAAAGCAATGGTCAAACCATTAAACAGTCTTCTCTGCGAGTGAGGTAATGGACGTGTCTGCATCTACGGGGCAGGAGTGGGTTCTAAGTTGCCGTCCAGGCGAACAACGAAAGGGGTCAGAGCAGTCCCGTCACCTGCACCTGCAGCTGTGTGAAGCAAGCTGGCTCTGGCTCGCAGAACAGTCTGGATGGTTGAGGAGTCCCACCTTCAGGTGGAAGGAAGGTGGGAGCAATGCCAGAATACCATGCATCAGTCAGAGTTCTTAGTTGCAAGCAACAGAATCCATTTTTGCTGGTTTAAAACGGAGAAAGGAATGCACTAAGGGGTATAGGAGGCACGCTGAATCTTAAGAAGGCCAGAGACGAAGCTTGAGGCTGGCTAGTCATTTCGAAGCAAACCCAGCTCACACTGTGGAAGGGCTTCAACAGCGGCACCGCACTACTGTTCCGCCTACATACTGGCGCTGCCGCCGATAACATTAGAGACTGGACCACAGAAGTGCTGCCACTGCTGGCCCCTAAATCTAGATCCTTTCCTTACCTCCCTCAGTAAAGCATGGATCTGGCTTAGTGCCTGCTTCCCCGTGTGGTTCATTTTCAATGTGAAGTCTTGCTTATGTCTGATTGGCAGAGCTAGGTCACATGCTTAAACTTGAGCTGCAAGGAAGGTTGGGTGTCTGCTGGCTTCATCCTCAGAGAAGATGGACTTCTATACCATGTTCACAAGATACAGAGCGGCCAAAATGACCATTACATGCTGTGACATCACTAAACTGCTGTTGGTTGAGATTAAAAGGAGAGTAAAAACACTTTGTGTCTCTGTGTTTCTTAGAAAGTTAAGAACAAAACTAAGAATCATTTAAATATGGAGGGCAGACGTTCCTAATTCTAGCAGGCTCTGATAGAGATTGTGTGAATGTATTTGACTATTTGTATGTGGTTTATACATTGACCTGCTTGTCTATGCTGAGCTAGCCTGCTAATAGCATTGTTAGATTAAAGAGGCTTTGGTGGCGAGCCCGGGAACCTCACCCTCGTGTGTAACATGCAGCAACAAATGGAGACGGCAGCAACATCCAGGACAAGACTTCCCACTTCATGACCGACACCTTTCTGCTGCAGCGGTAGCCAGGCTGGCCCCAAGAAGCATCTTGGCAGGATAATGATGTCATCTCTGGCTTTATGGAAGTCTTTAGGTTGCAATAAACATAATCCATTCAAGCTAACTTACATCAAAGAGGGAAATTTATTGCAAGGGTACAGGGTAGCTTTTGGAATTCAAGGTTAGGAAATGCAACCTGGCCCCATGAGGGACTGAGCCAGGACTCTGGAAACTCTCATAAAACAGGGTGTAGTGTTTCTGTCTCTCTCTGTCTGCCTTTTGGTCTGTCTCAGCGTGTTTTGCATGATTTGTCATCTCTGCTTCTAAAGATCTGCTTCATTCTTTTCCTCTCTGCAGATTGACTTTCTCTGCTTTTGCATGCGTGGCAGGTAATGGTCATCTTGGCTCCTTGAATGTCTTTCCTGTTCAAAACCCAATAAAGACAAATAGGTATTTCCAAGTCTTGATTCCAAATACCTGGGATAGAGAATCACGGTATACTGGGTTAAGTAGTTGCCCCTCAATATGCACATTGACCTGGAACCTCAGAAGATGACCTTATTGGTAAATGGGGTCTTTGCAGATGTCATTCATTACAATGAAATCACACTGGATTAAGACGGGCCCTTATCCAATGACTGGGGTCCTTTTAAGGAAACAGAGGTGACAGACACGGGGTGGGGGGTGGAGAGCGCCACGTGAGGACAGGTAGAGACTAGAGCCATGCTGCCACAAGCCACGGATGCCGAGGATCGCCAGGTAGCACCAGAAGCTGGGAGAGAAGCATGGAACAAAGTTCCCCAGAGCTTCCAGTAGGAACCAGCGCTGCTGACATTTTGACTTTGGATTTCTAGCCTCCAGAACCATGAGAGAATAAATTTCTGTTGTTTCAACTCACCTAGCTGTGGTACTTTGCTGCAGCAGCTTTAGCCAGGCTGGATCAGTGGCCCTGTCCATCCATCAGGTCAGGGGAGAGAGGATGGGCCAGAGGTGTGGGAAAAGGAAGGGAAACTGAGGAACAGATGTAATAATCTTCTTGCTTTCTCACAGCCAGAGGTGTCTGTGGGTACCTGGCAGGGACTAGAAGGGAGGAGGACTCTGGGCATAATTCCTGATCATTAGCTCTTTGGGGGCAATTTACCTCTTGCAATGTATAGAAATGTGATTTTAGTAGATTGAAAACATGGCAATAATCCTTCCTTCCTCCCTGTATTCATGGCCTTGCGATGTGTCTTCGTACCCCTTCTCATCATGAGGTAGAATCCATTTTCGTCCCCTTTGATTCTGGGCTGGCCGACAGAATGCAGCGGAAGAGGTAGGTACCAGTCCTAAGCTGAGGCCTCAAGAAGCATTGCTTGCCTCCCCTTACTTTCTCAGAAACTTAGTGTGGCCATGTCGAAAAAGCTCTGCTAGCCTATTGCACGATAGCAGACACGTGGCCCAATCACTTCCTTTGCCCTAGCCAGCAGTCAGCCAATTGCTCAACATGTTAGTGATGTCATCCTAGCCCAACTGGATCCTAGTGGACCAGCCAGGTGACTGCAGATGCGTGAGCGTGACCAGGAAAGATCAGTCGAGTGTGGTCTAGATCAACAGAACCGCCCAACTGTCCTGTAGATTCCTGAGCAAAATGAAGGGTGGTCTAAAGCCACTAAATTTTGGGGAGGTTTGTTATGCTTTGATAGATCACTGATACAGGGGGGTTGGTAATCTGGATTTGGTAGACATTTGAAATGTGGAGAGATTTTGCTCATAATGTAAAGGTAATTCCTAGGCCCCATGTGAATAGCTGCATCCACCTGGGGTGAGTCATTGTGACTTACTGTGCGTCCGGGTCCTCACCTGGTAACTGAAGGCAGTGAAACCAGTTCCTCTGAGTGGGTTGTTGGGCAAAGCAAGTGGGGCAAAGAGTGGGGCAGCAGGTTGTAAAATATCAAGCATATACCATGCCTGCCTGTATGTTCTGCATTTTGTTTCTTCACCAAAGCATGAATGAGTTGAGGGACTCACAGAGGTGAGAGCACCTTTCTGCTTACTGTGGACACTGAGGCCTGGTGTGGTCTCAGGTCTGCGTTGTCTTCAATTCTCCTTGCCTACCTCTCGCCGCAGCCAGCATGGTGGCTCCTCTCCGTTCCTCACACAGCCATGTGCCTCCCCCCAGAAGAACCCTCGTACGCGCCGTCCCTGCCACCTGCGGTGACCTTCCCTGCCCTCTCTGTCAGTCTCTGTTTCTCTCTCTATTTCACCCTGAATTCAGGCACAGTTTGTTATAATACAGACAAGATCGGGTTAGGTAGCATGCTTAGTAACTAATATATGTTCTTCGTTTTAAATCAAACCAACCTGAAAGATGAGTGAGATAAAAATGCCTGTCCTGCTCTATAGGGTTTCTCTGATTCAGGGATTAGACTGTTGGCCAGCCCAGAGGCACTGGGAGAGTGCTTCTGGGTTCCAGTCTGTCTCTCTCTCTTTGTCTATCCTCTATCTATCCAGTCATCTGTCTGTCTGTCTATTTCTATCATATCTATTCATCCCTCCATATCTTTTTCTCTCATGTTATTAAGATAATTTTATAACATACATTCACCTAATTTAAATATACTATTTAATGATTTTAGTATATTTACAGAATTGTGCAACCACCAAAAATAATTTTAGGACATTCCCATCACGCCCCCAAAGACACTTCCTGTTCATTTGCACGCACTCCCTGTTCCCACCTCCCAACCCAGGCAGCCGTGATCTCCTCTCTGTGTCTGCAGACGTGCCTCTCCGGGCGTTCCTCACACATGGACCGATGCAACGCCACCCCTCTGGTAACGGCTTTCCTTCCTCCTTGTTTGAGTCTCAGCTAAGATGTTACCTCTTCTTTCCTCAAACTTCACTCTTTTTCTCCATGTCAGCTCCTCATTTCTTTCCTTCGCGGAACTTCCTGCAATTAGTACTTATTTTATTTGTCTACTTGTTTCGTCTGCTCGTGCCACTGGAACATAATTTCCCTGAGGGTAGGAACCATTTGTCTTTTCTTTGCTGCTGTATCCACAGGCTCTATCTCAGTGCCCGACACAGAGTGAGTGTCCAGTGAATGCTGAATGAATGAAGTTGTAAACAAGCGTTGGATTTTAAAAAGCAGCTCCAAACTTTTCCCTTGTAGAGGTCATAAACCATAATAAATGGGCTCACGACTTGTCAAAGCTATTTGTCCGTGTCTTCCGTTTCCGAAGGTCCAGTGTAGCACGTGTCGCTGTGCTAAATGATTTGGGAACCTGCAAAGACGGGGGATTGATTTATAGGCAGCATTTTCAACCTGCTGTCATCTGGTCTGCGGTGCTCTTGGTTTGGGGCTTTGTTTATCTTTGGCATGCGGAGCATCGCTGTGCCTCCCATGGTCCCTGTGGCTCTCCTCCTACCGCTAGGCTATCCACTTGGCCCTTGCTGACTGTCAAGCTGCTCTCCTATGTGAGCCCCTGGTTTGGGTCTTCAGAGGTTTTAGTCTGAACGAAAAGCATTTCCTTCGTTCATATGCAAACTGGGGATTAGCAGCATCTAGAATTTTTCACACACCAGCCACCAGGAAATTGTCCAAAATGGGATAAAGGGCAGGAGCTGGTGGGAGTTGAGGAGCAGACTTGGAACTGAGGAGAGACTGGGAAGGAGGCTTTCAGGGACTTTGAATGGGAATATGAATGCTTCCCGTCCAGGTGGGGACCAGACTGTCGGCATTTGAGCCTTTGAACCCCGTGGTTTGGTACATCGGCCCCTTAGGAGGAGGTTGGAAGAAGCCATACTTCCTTCTTGAGGCCTTTGCCACTTCTGTGGGTGCAGTGGGACGGCCCCGGCTGCAGGTGCTACATGGACAAGGCCAGTGTCACGCTGACCTCTACGTGCAGTTTCTCATTTGATCCTAGCCTCCCTGGAAGTGGGAGCTAGCATCTCCTTTCTGTAAGACAGAGAAATATAGGACGAAAGCCACCCAAGGTCCCTCAGCCAGTAAGTGGCAGGGGTGGGACTTAAGCCCTCTGATTCCAAAGCTTTTTTTAAAAAAATATTTTTATTGATTATTAATAATAATTCTGTAAATTTTTATTTTATTGTGGTAAAAACCCTCCACATGAGATCTACCCTCTTAACAAAATTTTAAGTGTACAATAGTGGTATTGTGGATGATAGGTATAAAATCTGTACAGCTGGTTTCTAGAATTTGTTGGTCTTGATTTACTGAAACTTTATACCCATGGATTAGTAACTCCCCACTTTCTCTCTTTCCCCAGCCCCTGGAAACCACTGTTTCACTTGTGATTCTACAAGGTTGACTATTTTAGATACATCATATAAGTGGGATCCTGCAGTATTTATCTTTCTGTGACTGGCTTTTTGCACTTAGTGTGATGTCTTTCAGGCCTGTCCACGTCGTAGCTGGTGTCAGAACTTCCTTTTTAAGGCCACGTGGTACCGTATTGCATGTATATACCGCATTCTTTCCATCCATTCATCCGTCAGTGGGCATTTGGGTTGTTTCTACATCTTGGCTATTGTGAAAAGTGCTGCAGTGGAGATGGGAGTGCTAATATCTTTTTGAGATCCTGATTTCAGTTCTTTTGGACAAATACCCAGAAGTGGGACTGCTGAATCATATGGTAGTTCTATTTGTAATTAAAAAAAAAAATCCTTACCTGAGGATATGTTTGTTGATTTGAGACAGAGATAGAGACATCAATGTGAAAGAGAAACATTGACTGACTGGTCACCTCCCACATACGCCTTGACCAGGGATCAAACCCACAGCGTAGGCACTTGCCCTGACCAGAAATCGAGCCTACAGCTTTTCAGTGTAGGGGACGATGCTCCAACCAACTGAGCCACACTGCTCAGGGATTGGTCCAGTGGTTTTTAAACTTGAGTGGGCACCAGGATCACCTGGAAGGCTAGTTACAACACACACTCCCAGAGTTTCTGATTCATAGCTCTGGATGGAGCCTGGAAGAGTTAAAAAATATTTATTGAATACCTACAATGTGTTAGGCACTATTCTGCACGCTGAGGATAGAGCAGTGTGGAAAAAGGCAACACTGCCTGGCAAAATAGAGCTTCCATTCCATCTTGTCTGGATGGCAAGGACAAACTACATCGGAGTTACAATTAGCTCCAACATATTGGTTATTCTCTTCTGTAAATGGAAATATACCTGATCTAATATAAGATAAAAGCATAGCTTTCTGTTTCTGAGACAGGTGTCTATGAGGATTTCTTTTCCCACAGACAACTGGATATTTGGCAGCTTCAGTTTTTGTTTTCTTCTGCTGAGAACCTTGAGAATTCAGGAAGGACAAATGGAGAGAGAGAGAGAGAGAGAGCTCACGCTGAAGCTTGTGTGAGAGCAAAGCAGAAATACTAATGGAGAGTGTGAGTGATTTTTACCAGCAGAGAAGACCGGGAGGCAGAAAGGGTTTCAAAGAGGTTTTCCCAAATTTATCACACAGTTCCGCTCTTGGAGGCTTCACGGCAGGCGTTTCCTGTTGTTCTTCAGAAAAGCATCTGAAGCCTAAACTCTGACACCACTTCCCACTTCCCCGTTCCCCTGGCACGTCTCACATTTCTGTCTTGAAAGATCTCTGGCCACGACGATGGGACAGGGATTTGTCAGCGTGCTGGTGTCAGAGCTCTGTGAACTTGCTGGGCCCGGTGGCCACTGAGGCCTTCTGGGGTTAAGCTTCCTGTTCTAGGATCCTGGAAGTGGCTCCAAGGAGCCTGCATGCTGGGTTAGGAGATAATTTAATTCAGGGGTAGGGGCGGCAGGCGGGCCGGGGCAGTAAGGAAGCAGAGACCCAACTGGGTCAGGCTGGCTGCTGGCAAGTTATGAGGACATGCTAGTGGCTCTGCCCTTCCCCCTCCCCACGGCCACTTCTGCCCCCCAAACAAGTCAAGGGAAGCCGGTACTGGCTCAGGGCATGGAACTTGGAAAATGATGCTCTGCCATTTGCTAGCTGCGTGAACCAGTTTTATCTTCTGGAACTTCAGTTTTGTCACGTATAAAAGGGCGGCAGTCATCTCCCCCGGCTAGGGTTCTTTCAAATGGTGTGCAAATGAGTTTAGCGCTGTGTCTGTGCTCAGTAAATGGTATGAATTCCTAGGCAGGGCAGGTCTGAGATTCCCAGCTTTGCAGATGAGGAAGCTGGGGTGCACACACTGTCTCTGTACCTGCTTCTCCACTCTCTCTTGCCTCTTACAAGCCTGGGTCCCTCCCAGGCTCTGTAGCCTTGAAGCCTGGGCTGGCCTTCAAGTGCTTTGCTCATCCACACTGAGTGGGGAGAGGCTGTTGGCAGAGACTCTCCACACCTCCGTCCATCCAGCTCAGAGCTGCTCCCTGCTCTGGTAGAGAGCGGACTGGGTCGGAACTGAGAGGGAGTCTGAATGGGGCTCTCGAGGAGGCATCCAGCAGGTAAGTGCTGACCTGCTGGTGGAAAGCATTTGAAGTGATTCTCTGGCATTTCCCTAAAAGCATTCATATGCAATCCAGGGAGGGAGCATTTTTCTAAAAGGCAGGTGGAAATGCATCCCTGCTGTTCTCAGGAGGCCACATTTGGAAGGCTCTTGTCCAATTAAAGTATTACCAAGCCCAACTGCTCCTCAAGGTTATTTCCAAAGAGGGAGGGGTTGATTTTTGTCTCCTTCTAGGGCGGAGATGCAGCAGAAAGGCCAGCACCTGACAAAGAACAAAAGGACACATATCTGTGCTGGTACAGCTGGGCTGGATTTTCTGTGTGTGTGAGTGTAAATGCTCTTCATGGCTCTCGAGATTCAGACTCTCTAAATGTGAATCCTGTGTGTCCTTGAGCAAATGGAGAATGGTAATCGTACCTGCCTCATAGGGTTATCGTGAGAGAAGGTGCATGTAAAGCACTTAGCAGCATGCCTGGCACATAGTAGATGCTCAATAAACTGTATATGTTTTTCTACAACTTTTCTTTCTGTGTGTGCGTTTCTCTACACTGACGTCCTGGGTTGCAGATGACGGAACTGGTTGTGGGTAAGCTCCATGGGGTCATGAATGTGTGTTGTGTTCACCAGGGTTTCTCCAGCACCTAGGACAGCGCCTGGCTCAGCGTGGATCTCAAGGAACAGCTGGTGACTGAGGAAATGAGAGATTCTGAATGGAGCTAGCTAATGCAGGAAGCAGAAAACAATGATGAGGACACAAAGTATCACGTGGAACTCAAATGGGGGGAGGGCAGGAAGGCCCCAGGGAGGGATATGAGCTGAGGTCTGAAATGCCACAGGGATATGCTTGTCATGTCTCCACCTGCGTGCAGTTGCTCTGTTCTGTTTTTCTATAGATTAGTTTCTTCTGCTTGTCAGGCTGTCTGGTGAATTCTGGCAACTGCATCATGATTGCTCCAGCCAATTTCAGACGCTGACTGGATGTTTCTGAATCCCAGTTTCAAATGTCCAAGAGTGAGTCTGATTGGATGATCTTGGGTCAGGTCTATTCATATCTGGTCTAACCCGAAATGGCAGGGAACAGAGTCCCTCCCATCTGCTCCCATGGGGGAAGTGACTAGAGAGGGGACTTGTGAGTGGCAGATGTCCAGACCCAGTGGTCACCTTGCTTTCCTGAGTCTGATAGAAGGGACCAATCCACAAGAGGGCGAGAGTGGCCTGGGGCATCGTCTTTGCTGTCAGAACATGGGTGGGAGGAAATGTGTGGGTAGGGGTTATGGGAATAATGGGTTCCCTGGTCCTGTGTTGGTGGCTTGTATTGGACTGGTATTTGGGCACACTTGGGGGAAGTCTTCCCAATGAGGCCTGGAATTTCCCAGGCCCCAGCTATGTAACATCTTCCATTCTAATGGGAAAAAAAATGAGTGCTAATAGGTGTGAGAGTGAGCCAGGTATGCCAAGAGAACTGCACTCCTTCGCTGGAGAGATCTGTCAGCTAACACTGAGGGAGGATGGATTCCCTGTGCAAATCTCTGACTTAGAGTTCCTCTTGTCCCTTCCCACTGAGCTGTGCTTTCCCTAATCCAGTGGTTCTCAGAGCATGGTCTCCCACCAACCACAGCAGTGTTCCCAGGGAGTTGTTTGACATGCAGATTCCTGGCCCCTACTGCAGACCCATGGAGTCAGCCCTCTGAGGGGCAGAGCCCCCCGCAGGCTGTGTCAACAAGCCTGTCGATGGTTCTGTCTTCATTGGTCCAGGGAGAGGTTTGGTCCTTCATTCAGGGCTTCACAGGATACGTATGAGTGTGTGGTCGGCTTTTCTGAGCAAGCCTTTGAGAGTAAGCCCCGAGGAGGCTTTGAGCAGATACTGCCGTTAGGTCCAACCAGCTCCAGCCTTGGGAGACATTGTAATTCCTGAAGAGGTGTTGACCTAAAAACTCCTTACAGAGGCTCAGCTATAGAAGGTGACACTACTCTCTGTCCATCCCTTGGGAGAATAAGCCATATCAGCATGAGGTTCATATTCAGGTGATTGATGTGTCCCACCCCCGGGCAGAGGGTGGTGTGTAAAGCATTCTGAATCAGATTACAATGGACCCATGTCGAATTTTGGTCTTTATTTGTAAGCAGAATGGAAAGGGACAAGACTGATTCAGCGTCCATCCCTCTACCTCACTCAGTTCCTACCATGACCCTTGAGGTGGATGCTATTGTCCTTGAAGTGAAAACCTTTGACCTCTCTTAGTAAGGGGTGGAGAGGGGACTCAGCCCGGGTAGTTATGTGCCCCTAAGCAATCATTAGCAATGCTACTGCATTTGCACAGGGCATGTTAGCCTCTTCTTTTTCCCACTTACGTTTTCCCTTCTCCTGGTCCCTGCATGGCACCCTACTGGGCCCTGCACTGAGTTCCCTCCTCCTAGAAGAGGCCGGGCAGACCCTCCAGGCTTCTGTGCTCCCATCAGATACCCCCAGACGTGTTGGAAGACAGAGGCGTTTGGAACTCCTCGCAGCCCTATCCAGACTCAGACTCAACCAAGACCCTGTGTGGAGAGGATCCGGGAGGTGGTGATGAGACCGCCACACTGTGTGGGCCTGGGAGAGGGATGCCCTGTACCTGGCCCCTGGGCTCAGCACCAGGAAGGGCACAGCCAAAGCACAAAGGGGTGTGGCCTGTCTTGGGGGAGCCAGGGAGAGCTGCTGGGCCTGGAGGAGCCACGTGCAAAGGCACAGGGGCATCTGACCACAGCCTGTGTGGGCCTGGACCCTGGTCCCAGCATCAGGGCTCTCAGGCACCCCACCCTCTGTGCGCTTGGACGCAATCCTCCTGAGACTCCTGTGTGAGTCAGGGTGGGAATAGAGCCAGTGGTACTGTAGCGAGTGAAAACAAGTTTCTGCCAGTTCAAAATAAAAGTTTAGATGAGTTATAAAGAAATGAGGGAGCCTTGGCTGGTGTAGCTCAGTGGATTGAGCATGGGCTGTGAACCAAAGGGTCGCTGGTTCTATTCCCAGTCAGGGCACATGCCTGGGTTGCAGGCTAAGTCCTCAGTAGGGGCCAAGTGAGAGGCAACCACACACTGATGTTTCTCTCCCTCTCTTTCCCCGACCCCCTAAAAACAAATAAATAAAACCTTAAAAAAAAAAGAGAGAGAAATTGTGTTTCTTGTGCCAGCAAGTGTGTGAACTGGGAATCATAGCCGTGGCACACACTTGGCTCATTCTCTACTCACAGCAAACTGAGAGGTAAGTGGGGCTCCCCAGGACCCCTTTAAGTCACCAGGCATCTCATGGCATTTAGCTAAGCAGTCCATCACATCTACTCTCCTTGTGCAAAACAATGTATTTCCCTGCTTAAGAGGTTTGGCAGCTGGAATTTTGCTTGTGTTTGCCGCTAGGTGGGGTTGTAAATTGCAGAATGCTTGGGGTCTTGCTGGGACAGGTTGGGGATCAGAGGATACAAGAAGCGAAGGGTGACTAACTTTTGCTTGGTGCTCAGAAATAGCACTCTCTTCTTTCCCTGTTGGAGCATTTCATGCTCCTTATTTTGCTAAGCTGGGTTTTGAAAATTACAACAGTAATGTGACTTTGCAAGTAGTTCAGAAGTTTATTAATTTAAACCATTACCATTCCATTCCTCAGAGAGAGTCCCTGGTGACACTGTGGTCTGTATCCTTTCTGATTTTTTTCCTTTGACTTTAAAGTGTTTTTTTTTTTTAATCCTCACCCAAGGATACATTTATTGATTTTAGAGAGAGAGGAACAGGTGGGGGAAAGAAACATCGATGTGAAAGAGAAACATCGATCACTTGCTTCCCATATGCTCCCTGAGTGGAGATCGAATCCACAACCTAGGTATGTGCCCTGACCAGGAATTGAACCCATGACCTTTTGGTGTGTTGGACAATGCTCCAACCAACTGAGCTCCACCAACCAGGGCTCCTTTGACTTTAAATCCATACTCATATACATGCCCATATGTGCCTATATAGGTATAACTAACTACATGTTCTCATACATAGATATGTGTAATACACTATTTTCCAACCTGCTTGTTTTCACTTAGCATATTTTATAAATGTTTTCCCAAGTCAGTACAGATAGATACAGCTCATATATTTATTGACATCATAATACTCTATTGTATGAATGTACCATAATTTAAAAAACCTGTATTCCTCTCTCCCTTCCTCTTTTCCTCCTCCCTCCCCCCTTTCTTGCTGTTACTAACAATGTTGAAATGAATATTTTTAAAATATTTCTCTATCTATAACTTTATACCCTTGCTTTAGTATCTGATGTTTTACTTTCGTTTGTTTTGTGTTACTTTTGCATCTGCTAGGTCCTAGGTGATGCACATTTAAAATTTTTACAGCTATGGCTAGAATTGCTCTTTGTAGAGGTTGTACTATTTTAAACACCCACCAACAGTGTTACAAAGAGTGATGTTTCTAAATTCTGGACTGTACTTACTTGTTTAATAACTATTATCCTGCAGATTGTAAGACCTCCGAGGGCAGGAATCTGCCTGCCTGGTCCGCAGCTGAACCCAGCACTTAGCACAGCATCTGGCCAACCTAGGTGGTCAGTGAGTATTTGCCGAGTACAAGAAAAGGTGTAGAATGAATGCCTGCCAAGGACTCGTTCTGGGAGGGATGCCTGGGGAAATTTTAAACTAAGAACTTTAACTGACAAGAAAAGTATTCAGGCTTGGAGGGTCGTATTTCCTAAATGCACTTGGGACAGTGAAGGTAAAAAAAAAATTATTCCAAAATTTTAACTTGTTGCTTTGGCTTGATAGTAATGCAAAGAGGAGAAAAGCCCTTTGGCTTCTCCAGGTGAGCTGGAGTTGGGTGAGATATTTGCAAGAATGGGGCACCTCTGGGAGGCCGACCATCCTCCCAGTGGATCCAAGGAAATCCCCCCAGCCTGTCACCTGCGTCATTTGTCCTACTGAGTGTAAGACACATTGCCAATGCATGGCCTGGTCCCCATGGCTGAGAGGCAGTGAGTGGGGCTCGTTTGTGATACAGAAGGCCTGGCGTCTGTCCTGCCTTTTTGTTCTGTGACCTTGGGCAGCACTTTGCCTCACCTCCAGAGTGGAAGTGATCCTCCCTACAGGACCTGCCTCTCTGCTGCTGGTGAGGCCCAGAAGCTGGCCATAAGTTGTATCGTGCTGTGCAAATGTGAAATGTTAGTTGCTACTTTCTTGAGAAGACAAGGCACAAACAGGTGAGAAGGTCACTGAGAAAAGCAAGAGCTATTTTGTGCAAAAGAATAGTGCTTGAGGGGCCCCTCGGGAGAATAACTTAAAGGACAAGGTGGAGAGGGTGAGAGGGGTCAAGGGCAGGGTGGGGAGGGCCCCCGAGGGCTGAAGCTGCTGCAGAGGGGAGGGGAAGGCAGCCAAGCCTTCCAGGCACCTGAAGGACTTTGCCCTACCCCATCACCTAGCAGGGACCTGTCCCCTTGGGGCTGCTTTTGTTTGATTGGGTGCACTTTAACCTTTGCTCAGCCCCAGGCTGTGGATACTGTGGGGCTGTGGGCCCGGGGAGAAGGTCACAACAAATTTAGCGGGAGGCATTTTAAGTACCTAAAGCAATAAATCCCTTTGCATGTTGAGCCAGCCCAAGCTTCCCCAAACCTGGGAATTCAATTTTGTGCAGTGCACGCAGTTTGCCAAGTGCGCTAAGTCACTGGGAGAACAACTTAATGTATCGCTGGGGGGAAAAGTCATGTGTGCCTTTCTTCACTCACATTAACACCTTTCTAGACTGGGCTGAGAGGTGATGGATCACCTGAGAATATATCCTGGCTCCGAGTGATTTGATATCTCTTCCTCTTGGGTTTCCCTGACTTTCTTTCCATGCCTTAAAAAGTCAAGAGAAAACATTATTATTATTATTATTATTATTATTGAATTGGTACCTGTTTTACAAGCCCTAAGCCCCAGGCCTGGCATATGGTAAGGCATTAATAAGTGATGAACGAATAAATGACTAGATGTGCTTGCTGTGTGCAGACTGCCCTTTTTCCTTCCCGGAGGGTCGGAGGATGCTTTTGCTTTGCCTTGTGTGTGCGTGTGCGTGTGTGTGTTTGGTGGATGTGTTTGGCACATTGTATGTATTGCTCGGTTGCCCCTCTGCTGGAGGACTTGTCCTGGCTTCTGGAATGCAGGTGGCCCTGTGAGGGACAGCCCAAGATGCAGAGAGCCCTCTTAGGTAAGGGCAGTCCCTCCCAGGTGGCCTGCATCTGATGACTGACCCGTGGCAGGGTGAGGAAGTCCTGCCTTCTTGGCCCTACGGGTGTCGTTTCTGAACAGTGGGTTTCCCCTCAGCTCTCTCTCCATGGCGTGGCTGCCACTAGGCTGCATCACAGCTTGGCTTCCTCCCCCTTCCTTCCCTTCCCCCCATGTTGATCTCAAGAGCACTGTTCATAAAACCTCCTGCACGTTTAACTTCATCTTGGAGTCAGCTTTCTGAGGAGCCTGCCCTGCGGCCTTTTGTTCTGTTTTAAATAGATTCCGCTCTGACTTCTTCCTCACCGGCAATCCTATCAGCCAGCATTGATGGAGTGTGTCCCTGAGCTGGGCACTCGAGCGGCCTGTCTCCCTCAGTCCCCGCGGCAGCCTTGTGAGTTAGGGCCTGTTAGAATCTGCATGTTATGGGGCCCGGGAAGTGAAGCCGGGGATTCAGTGACTCATCGGAGGTCACAGCCAGAGAGTGCCGGAGCCAGAGCCTGCGCCCAGAGGATTGTAGAGGTCAGGCTCCTAACCCCTGCGCTGTCCCTGCTGGTCACTTCAGATGAGCGGAAGGTCAGGAGTTCGATGAGCCCAGACAAGTGTTTCCCCAGGGGTTTGTAAAACTCCGATGCTTCTTGTCAAAAGGGGTCCTGGAATCAAATAGGTGAGAAATATTTCGTGTTGCGGTCCTTGGTGCAGTTCGCCGAGCTCATTAATGCAGGGAAAGCTCTGAGCAGCCCTGCTGTAGGACAGCCTGTTGATGTTTCCCACACCTATCTGACCACAAAAACCACGTGGTAGCCTTGCAAGGCCTGGTGTTCTGTGGGAAGGCAGTCGTAGGAGACGCTGCCCTGGACCTGGAGTCTCTGACGTTATGGGGGACTGGGAAACGGCTGTGGGCTACCGCTCCGGTCCTGACTGATCATTACGCTACTAAACAAGTAGTTTCAAGTCTTTCACGTAAAATGGTAATAACCTTTTACCTCATTAAACTCATTAAGCAATCAGATGAGCTACTAGTTACAAAAACTTTGAAAGTCATTAATAACTGCACAGCACTAGGGGTTCCTAAAGTATTAATATTTTCAGTTTCAGCAAGGAGGGGCTGGTGTGTCAGAAACATGACATCCAGCTTTGGGGACATTTCTGATGGGCGTCAGGTCTACACGAATGTGCGCTTGGGGCTGTTTGAAAGAATCATAGTTAGAACATGTGATTAATGCTTTAGAGTTAGGCCCTTGTTAAAATGGGAAATATTTAGTCGTCAGGTAATTTCCAAGCGTGCATTGTGTGCCTGTGCAAAGGCTCCTGGGAATATAAGGAGGTGAATGTTGTGGACACTATCTTTAAGGAATTTATATGCCACACATCTTTTTTTTTTAAATTACTTTATTGTTGTTCAATGACAGTTGTCTGCATCTTCTCTCCTCCCCTCCCCTCCCCCCTCCAAACCCACCTTCCTCCCCTGCTTCCACCCTCCCCCTTGGTTCTGTCCATGTGTCCGCTATAGGCACACATTTTTTTTAAGCCTTGCTCTGCCTATTGCAGACCTTGCTAATCAGTCACTATACTCTTAACCACCAAGCCTCAAAGTTCTCCCTGTAACACTCTAGGAAGCCACTAACTATCAGAAATAGCACGAGATGAAACTATTTTTACAAGAGGCATGATAGACAGAGTCTAGACATACAAACATAAAGAACCAGGGAGAAGTGACTAGTGCAAAGAGAATTGTGAAGTCAGAGTATACACATCATAGGTGAGGGTAGTCAGGGAGGGCTTCCTGAGAGAGGCAGGGATTAAACTGGGCCTTGAAGGATGGGAAGGACTTGGATGATGGTCAGAATAAGGGGAGGGCATCCCAGGATACCCCAAAGGTGAAGTAAATCCCAAATGACCAAGAGGCAGGCTGGGTCCAAAATCTTTGCTGAATATGCACACTGATGTTTCCTTATCCTAGATTCTAGAAGACCCAATACTTTTCAGAGTCACCTCGACCTTCTGACTGGCTGCCAGCTTCCAGACGGTAATTTCAGCCTATTGCCGAGTCAGAGACGGAGAACCCAAATTCCAGGTACTTGTAAATTACTTCTAGTTATTGCAATGACAAAGGTCTCTCCAAAGGTGACTTGCTCACTCCCTGTTTTAGAGCCTCATACATCAAATAAGAAGATGAAGCAGAGTCCGCTGCTACGAGGAGACCCAGACTGCAGCAGGGACGGTGGCAACTGTCTATGAAATTGAGCACTTTCTGTCAAAACTTAATTGAATTAGCCCTGAATCTATAAATAATAGAGCAGAGTTACCCTCACCTACTCCTCCAGAACCCCCTGCCTTCTCTCTCTACCTCTTGAGAGAACCGGATACTGAATGTGTTGTACTAGGAGCCGTTTGTAAAAATTAGGCGATGATTCGTTTAATTCAGCCTTTGCCATTAATGTACAGAAGCGGAATGGGCCTCGGGTTAGAAGGGGCGGTGGCTTGCGAGATGCGCGGGTGTCCAGTGAGGTGGAGAGGACAGGACTAGCTGGGACGCCAGCGACTGGGACTCTTGCTCCTCGGTGCTCGCAGGCGGCCAGGGCTCTTTCCTCTCAGCTCCTCAGTTTTCCCATTAAGGTTACATTTCAGGCTTCATATCAGCCAGGCTTATTTCTCCTTCGTGCCTCCTGTCCCCTGTGGGTCAGTGGGGGCTTTTTCCCCGCCCCCTTGCGCCGTGGAGCAGGGTGATGGAGCAGCCGCCCTCTCTGTGGCTGTGGATTACTATGGCAGAAGGAAAGCATGTTCTTGAGGGTCCCTCACTGGCCATCAATTGGCCTAGAAGTGACGTGAGTCCTGTCCTCTCACAGTTCATTGGACGGACCTGGTCCCAGGACCCCACCGAACACAGAGGGCCGGGAATTGCGATCCTCCTGGGCCAGGCATTTGGTGAACAGCTGGTCTCTGGCCTCTTCCAGCGCCAAAGCTGTGGAATTCTTTAGCCTTCCTAGAACTTTGCATCTTCATTTTCTACCTCTCACTTTGATTAGGATTCCTGTCCACTCACCCTCTTTCTGCAAGTGCTGATTGAGCATTCTTTAGTTTCCTCACGAAGGGTCTACTCTACCTTTGCAGTCCTTCTAGCTGCGTGGTCCTGGGCTACTGAGCTGTGATTCAGTTTTCTCATCTGTGCAGTAGGGATAACCGTGGTGCCTCCCGAATGAGGCGGCTGTGAGGTTACCGTGAGTGGGTATACAGAACAGTGCCTGGCAGCTACTGAGTGCGGAAAAAGCATTAGAGATTCCTGAGCAGGGCCGCGCAGCCTCAAGGCCGTGGCCACCACCAACTCTAGAGTGAGACCACCTGGCTTCGAATCCCTGCTCCTCTGCTTCTAAGCCATGGGACCTGGAAAGAGGTAGTGTTATTGGTCAAGGGCAGATAGTGTCTACCTCATGGGATTGTTGTGAAGGTTAATGAACTAACGATAAACACAAACACTTAAAACAGGACCTGACATTGAAGAAGTGCTCAAAAATTAATATTAGCCCCTGTGGATACGCAGCATTTGACACCAGTAATTTTATCTTATGCTTTTTGGATTCATTTCACTCATTATTTCCTTGGCCTTACTCTTTCCCAGTTTTCCTCCTGCCTTGGTTGATTTTCTTTTTTTTTTTTTTAAAGAAGGTTCCCTAGCCTTAAGGGTTGAGGTCTCCAGGCTTCCATCCAAGGCAATCTGCCCTTCGCATTCTTTCCAGGAGCTTGTTCGTTCCCGTGGCGCCAGCTTTGACTTCGGCCTCAGCCTTTCTCTGTGTCCACTGGATTTGTCCGTCTGGATATTCCACCGTGTCTCCCACGTTTCTGGAAGTGAACTTATTATCCTCCCTTGTCACCACTGTCATCCATGTAGCCATGTACCTTCCTTCACGGGTTCTTAGCACCATGGCTCAGAGGACAAGCTTTGACGTCACATGGGTCTAAGTTGAAATCACTGCCACAGACTTCCTGTGTGACCTTGGGCCGGTGACCTAGCTATCCTGAACCCTATCCTGAACTTGGAAATGGGGACAATAATAGTACCCACCTAATAGGGGTAGCTTGAAGATTGAATGGGGTCATCATGTAAATCATTAGCAGAGCTTAGGGTGCATAATAAATGCTCAGTAAATGGTAGCTACCACTGATACTGAAGTGATGCTGATGCTTTCCATCACTCAGGGACCTCTTCCTTAGTTTAGGTGTTTATTTTCTCCTGACCAGACAGTTGCAGCCGCCTCCTAACTCCCTGGCCTCCCTGCCTCCTCTGGTTTCGCTCACTTCCACTGACTCTTATTTCTGCCACAATTTCCTTCCTAAAACACAGCTCCGATCACATCATCCTACCACACAAGACTCTCAAATATCTCCTCATTGCCTAAAGGATAAAGGCCAAACTTACTGGTTTCAGGTACCCTAACAGTACTAACTTACAGGGATGCTCAAATGTCTGTTAAAAACTAACTTGCTTACTTCCCTGTAATCTACTGTTGACAGGCTGGCTCATTAGTGTGGGTGGGCTCGTGGCTACCCAGTAAGGCTTTGAGCAGGACTGGACCCTGCACAACTCCAGGGGGCACTTTTCACATCATAGTCTATGTGAATGGTACTTCTGGAACACAGTGACATTCCCTAGAGTGGGACAGGGCAGTGGCCTGGCAGAGTCTGGGTTTCTGACCTTGAGCAAGTCACTTGGTGCCTTTGAGCCTCAGTTGTAAAATGAATCTAGCAAGGCCTGTGCTCTGTTCCCTTCCAGCTCTTGGGAGGCATGTGAATGAGAAAGGGCTTATAACTGGGAAGTGCTGTCTCCCCCAAATTCTCCTGTGTTATTGTCATCAGTAGTGACTGTGAGCAGTAAAGACTACAAAGAACCTAATCACCCGCAGTCAATTCCTAAGATAAACACCCCATTTTGAGCAGTGGATGCGGGATAGGTCCAAGGATATTATTTATTTATAATTTAAACTACCTCGTTTTTCTTATGTCAGTGGCAATACGCATAATAGAAGAAAATAATAGTCTAGTAAAAAAAAAAAGGAGAAAATGAAAACACCCATAATCCTGCCCACACAGGAGCAAACATTATTAATTCCTTGATATATTTTCTTCCAGAACCTCCCAGGCATATGCGATATACATACCATTTTATAGCCTGCTTCCCTCCCCACTTAACGTGCCACAAGCTTCTTTTCATGTTAATAAATGCACCTTCACAGAGTGATTATTAATGGATGCATGCTATTCTGGTGTGAGGACACACTCTAATTTATTTCACCAGCACACTCTTGCTGGCATTTCGGTTAATTCTGACTTTTCCCTGTTACAAATGGGCCGCGAGGAACATCCTTGTAGCTAAATCTGTGCATACATCCCTGTGTATTTTCTCAGGTGAAAACATAGCAATGGAATGATGGTGTCAAAGAGCAGTCCTATTTTTTTAAAGGCTTTTCTTTTTTTTTTTTTGCAAAGAACTACCGATTGCCTCCAGGAACATTGTATGATCAATTGGATTTTGAAGGTCATTTCTAAGAGTGGAATGTGCAAAATAAATAAACTTTGAACTTCCAAATGAAAGTGGTCTCTGCTGGCCTGTAACATGGGCTTAGTCGGAAGTGTGAGGAGTGGCGCCCAGTGATGGAGTAGTAGGAAAGCCATATTAATAGGTTTCAGGCAATTTTCTTCAGATCTTCTTAATATTTAAACTTTGGGGTAGAATTTTTATAGAACATAGTTTTATTTTAATTGATTTTTGCAGGGACAGTTAACTTGCAGGAGTTTGGAATACGATATTCCCCAGTCCTTTGCAGTAGGTGGGGCTGGTGTCTGGCTCTGGCCAGTGGGCTGTGAGCAGAATGGTGTGGTCACTCGGTCACTCAGGAGTGAAGGAGTTAATTGCCAGAAGGAGACTGCTCCCCTCCAGAGCTGCACGTTACAGAGGGCTCACTGCAGGATGGGAAGCCTCCACCCACCTGGGTCTGGGCTTCTGAGCACAGTTGCCCTGGGGTCTCTTGGACTGTGGTGGACTTGGCGTGAGTGAGAAATAAACCTGTGCTGAGCCACTAAGATTTGGGGGTTATTGTTTTTTGAACTGAACCATAATCTAATTAATCCCAACTGATAATACAGTGACATAATTTGATTCCACAGCTAAGTTATTAGTCACTTACAGAAATACTTCTTAGAGTGTATGGTGGGCAAGGGAGCGTCCCTGAAAGGAGTCACTTACACACGTTGGTGTCTTTCCACAGTACTGGGTTTATTAGGGGAGACCCCCCCAATAAGCCAAGAGTCACACTCTGATTATATATGGAGAGGGGGAGCTTATGGGATAGAATTGAGTGAAGCAAGCATCCAATGCAAAGTTCTGGTCACTGGCGGTGCCTGCAGGTGGAGAGGTGGGCATGGGTTTCAAGCCAAGTAGCTGCAGTGGCTGCAGGTGTTGTGTAGAGTGGAAGTTGAACAGGGCTCTGAGCGTGACCTGTGGTACAGCCAAGCTCAAGCCTTGGGTGGCTGGAGCTCTGAGTCCTTATATCCCCAAGAAGAGGAGGTCCCCCTCACATCGGTGTCCAGACGGACTCCTTATCCCAGTGTCCAGACTTGTGGTTTTGGGGCGTTCTGGGCCCCTCCTAAGGGCATTTCCATTACAGCCCATTATCTCAGTCTTGACATAACTGTCATGGCTGACAGAGACTCCATATTGGATTTTCAAAGGTGTCTGACACATCTGTTCTACTCTTGCTATATACTGAGTGTCTGTTCTATGCTGGGCACTGTGAAGGATAGAAGAAAGTATAAATGCAGTCTCTGTTTGCAAAGTGTGTACAACTCAGGTTCATCTGTTGAATAATGTGCATATATTGAATATCAGAGACCTACACAGTTAATGTATACTCTGGCTCACATATTAAGAACAGGTATAACAAACATCTATTCTTCCAGTCCGCCCAGAGAAGTGCACCTTTCTTCCTTTGGAAAATTTCTCTCCTGCCCAGTGCGGTTCAGTTGGAGTAGCTGATTATAGCCCCCCTCTTCCCTGGCCACAGGGAGGGTGGACGTGGTAACTCCATCTTGCCCCTTGTGTCATTAGTGAGGGGATTTGATCCCAGAAGCCATGTCCCCAAGGAGGTTGAGACAGTGAGGACACTCATAGACCCAAGCTGGATGAAATCCAGAGTGTTGAGCAGAGATTCTCACGCTGCTTGAGCTCCAGGATCCTGACTAGCCTGGGGCCAGTACCGCCTGTGAGCCTCAAGATGCCTCAGCAGGTATAGTCCCTTTGGTTTAAGCTAATTTCAGCTGGTTTGCGCTCCTTTCAATAGGAAGAATTCTCATTAATATAACAAATGTATTTGTCAACAAAAATAAATAATCGCATGCTGATAACCACTAACACGTATTGGAAACTTTAAGTACATCATCTCCATCCTTAGAAGGATTCTACCACATCTGTATACTTATGATCCCTACTTTGCAGAGGAGGAGAGTGAGGCTGGGCCAGGACAGGTACTTGCCCAGGTCACACAGTTTGTAAGTGGAGGGACAGGAATGAGACCAGGGCATCCCGATCCCCGAGCTCACAATCTTAGCACATGAGGGTGGGTCTCAGTGTCATGGTTTGTAGGAAGTTTCTCTGCCTGAAACTATCATCGAAAGATGATGAAATAATTTGTCTGTTTTGCAGAGAGATACGTACAATTCCTTCTGTTCTGCAGAAGTGAAATACAAATCCTTGTAATTTTTTTCACTTTAAAAGTGTCTCGAAGAAACATTTGATTATTTTGTGTAATTCTATTTTATTGATTTATTTTAAAAAATTTTGTCTATTTATTTTTAGATAAAGGGGGAACGAGAGAGAAAGAGAGGGAGAGAAACATCAATGAGCGATTGCCTCTCACATGACGCCTTCTGTGGACCTGGCCTGCAACCCAGGCATGTGCTCTGACTGGGAATCGAACCAGTGACCCTTTGGTTTGCAGGCTGGGAGTCAATCCGCTGATCCACACCAGCCAGGGCTATTTTGTGTAATTTAAGACTTTGCTTACCAATTATTGAGTTGGGAAGGTGAGAAGTTATGATAATAAAAATGATGAATTAATAGGTGAATTGATTAATGTTTTCATTATAAAGCCCCCATTTTTCCTGCTGTATTATCCCACATTGCCCATGATTTTTATTTTATTGTTTCCCCTACTTTTGACTGTCAAGCCAGCTTAGAGAAGCCCAGGGGTATTTCTGGCGAACTGGCCATGTACTTGCCAAGTGAGTTTAAGACTTCTGCCACAGATGAACTTGGCTGTCTGCTCTCGGCAGTGGAGCATGAAGCAGAGGGGAGAGGTAGGAGGCAGCCACTCAGGCACCGTCAATGTGGAGCCTGAGGCTGAGAGCAGGGCTGTCATTATGCTAATGACGTCCTTGGAGCCAGAGCAGGTGACCCCTTGGGAGAAGCAAGAACTCTTGAAGGTCCATTTGAAGTCTCTGCCACTATCAGTTTGAGGGCCTGTGGTGCTGGTGCGTGGCACCTCCTCATGGATTTTATTGTACATTTGTATAGAGAGCATCACTCCATTAAGGTCCAAAGACCTTGCAGACCTCGTGGAAGTTCAAGGCGAGGCAGCACATTGTAGGTGGCAGTAGAGGGAGGGCTCAGGGTCACGCTGTGGACACAGGGTCTGGATTTGAATCTCAGCCTTCTGCCTCACTGGTCATGTGAGTTCAGGTAGGTGACTTCACCTCTCTGCTTCCCTTTTCTCATCTCTCCAGCGGAGGTGAGAGCAGTGCCCTCTGTGGAGGGTGGTTTGAAGAATAAGATGAATTAGTAAGAATGTGTAAGAAGCTATGTGGGGAGCTGGTGATTGCATGTACAGCAGAGTAGCCCTGAGTGAGTCTTGATTAAGCCCTTGGCAGCCAGACCCTGGATAAGTCACATGTTCTTTTTTGCCCTTGAATGTGATACCTGAAAAATCAGAGGAGTTTAGTAAATGGCACTCCCCCACTCTGGGCCTCAGTTTCCCCATCTGTAAAGTGAAGGTGGTAGAGGCACTTTCTGTCTTTAACTGCTTAAGAATTTGAGTGTCATGCCTGGCTGGTGTAGCTCAATGGATTGAGCGCGGGCTGGGAACCAGAGGGTCCCGGTTCGATTCCCAGTTGGGGCACATGCGTGGGTTGCGGGCCAGGTCCCCAGTGAGGGCCATGTGAGAGGCAACCGTACATTGCTCTTTCTCCCTCCCTTCTCTCTCTGAAAATAAATAAATTAAAAAAAAAGAATTTGAGTGTCATATCAAGTTCCTGATTTTAATAAAAGGTCTCCTTTTTTTTTTAACTGATTAGGTGGGCCAGTGCCTCAGGGTGAACAGGGCTTCTTCAGTGTTGAGGATCATCCCCTGGGAGAGTTGCCATCCACTGTCATGACACAGCGCAGGGAGGGTTCTGAGGGATCGGGTGTAGTGGGAGGGCCGCATAGAGACCATGAGCTCCAAGCCATCTTTGCCACTAATTACCTAGGGGACCCTGCTGTGTCCCAGCCCTTAGCTTCTCTAGCAGGAAAAAACAAGAGGGACCCTTTTGAGGACTCTAAGGAGTGGAGGCTATAAGGCCCTGAGGCTGAGAGGTCTGGGAAATGTAGGGGAGAATGGGGTTAGAGAGGAGGAGTCATCTATCTCTTGGCCCTTTATTTGGGAAGATTGACAGCAAAGATGCCATCAGCCCAATTTTGCAGAAGGGAAAAGAGATTAAGTGCTTCTTAAGGTCCCCCAGTGAGTCAGCAGCAGAATTAGGTCTTAAATCCAGGTTTGCTGACTCCCAACCCAGTGCTCTTTCCCCAGAAGACTGGGTCCAGTCTTAGGGTAGCTGGATACTGATACTAATTTTGCTAGAAATGGGACCTTATAAGTTGGGGATGACTTCTTGGCCTTACCAAGCCTCAGTTTTCTCATCTGTGGAGGGAGGTTTCCATGAGCTTGCCTCTAAGGTTCTTTTCAGCTCTGAGGTCTAAAAACCTCTATCTGCCCATCACACTCACCTCTGTTGCCTTCCACAGAGCAAAGGTGAACTTGACAATGTCTTTCCATCAGGGCCCCATCTGCTTACCACTTCTTGAAGACAATGTATGAAGATTGCTTTTATTGCTGGATAGGGAAGTTGGTAATAAAAGCCAACTCCTCGGGTGCCCTAATTCCATTTTAGGAAGAATGAACATATTGTTTTAATTAATCATATGAAAGCAAAATTAGCATGATTATGTGAAAGGTGTTGTAAATCATCCCGATCCACATCATTGAGCAAAGAGCATTTAGTTATTCAGGAGTTGTTAAAGATTTTATCTACCCAAGTGAAAATTCAATTAGTACTAGCTTCAGCTTATATAAAACTAAGGATTTTCAACTGTGGGAAAATACTCTGTGTGTGTGTGTGAATACCACCTTATGCCACTTTGATAAATTACTATAATTAACAGTATCCTACGCAAGCTAAACAAAATTTACTGAACTGTTGTTGTATAAAAGGGATATCTTCTCTCCTCTTGTTTGGGAGATTACTTTAATCTATACACGATATTGCCTCAAATAGCCGGCTTTTTATGCTGAGGTTTGAAAATACCTGCAGAGCTCTAGCTGGCACCGGTGCCCTGCCATTAGTTTTCATTCTGCCCCACCTTTTCCCCTCCGGGTGTAGAGATGTCAGCTATGGGCTTCGCTATGATTCAATTAAATGTGCTGTGTTTAATTAGCTAGCTGGGGAACACTGCAAGCAGAACCAACTTGGAACATCCTGATGGCTTAGCCAAAGGGCTGAGTTATTTTGGGAAGGGCAGGGGATGATGGAGGAGGCCAGGGGAAGGCAGCAAAGGAACCTTTGCTCACGGTGCTCTGGCGCAGACTCCCTGCTCTGGCGATGCGTTCCTCCTTTTCTTCTTACCTGGCTCTGCCTCACCCCTTTCTCCCACCCAGGTCTCCCCTGTGCTTCAAGGCCGACCCCTTTCTCCTTTCAGCAGCCTTCCAAAGAGGTGTGTCTGTGTGTTTTGCTTGTAAATATTTGCTGGGTACGCTAAGTTCTTGCCCCTGATTTATCAATGTGTCTCTTTATGGGTTCTCTGACCTTTTTTTTCTTCTATACCCTCTATAAGGTCTAATCCCTGATGAGGAAGCCACACAGAAGTTGGCAGGATTTCTGCTGGAATGGTCCAGCTTTCATCCTGAACTTCATCACGCTGACTGCCAACTCTCGACTCTGTGGGCAAAAGTCTGGGAACAAGGTCACTCAGAGCCAGAGCTCGTCTAGTGTGTTGTGGGTGTTGTGGTCATTTTTGAAGGAGTTTTCAAGTAATTTGTAGTAGCCCTACTGCTGCTATAATTAACTGGCGATTACGGAATGCATGCTGTGTCCTAAGCCTGTTGGAAAGAGCTTTATACGTACATACAGTCATGTATCCATTAATGACAGGGATCCATCCTGAGAAGTTCTTCAGTAGGCGCTCTCATTGTTGGGCAAACATCTCCAAGTGTGCTCACACAAACCTGGAGAGTGTAGCTCAGTACACACCTAGGCTATCTGGTATACCACCATTGTCTGTGCGGTCTGTCATCGACTGAAATGCTGTTACATGGGGCACAACTGTGTTATCTTATTTATTCTTACTGGGATATCCTATGAGATGGGTGCTATTATCCCCAATTTACAAAAACTGAGGCTCAGAGAGGTAAATGAGCTTGCTCAAGGTCACATAGCTAGAAAGAATTACAACTAATATTTGAAGCCACGTTCTGTCTGTCACTAAAGGCCATTCTCTAAAGGCCGTGCTCTTAGCCATTGTGCAGAACTCCTAAAGCTAATACTTGCGACACTGTTGAGCTATTCCCATGAGTTACTTGCTCACCTTCTGGCTTGCTTGTGCTATAGAGTGCTTTCCGGGCCAGATGAGAGAGTCGTGCTAGTGAGTGACTGGGAACTCACTGTGTGTGACCCTGAGGATGTTCGTGGAGGCGTGTCACACATACACATGTCATCCATCCTCTGTGTCTCAATGGGGAAAAGCTTGAGAACTCTTTTTCTTTTTAATTTATTTATTGATTTTCGAGAGAGAGAAACTTGATTTGTATTTCACTTATTTATGTGTTCATTGGTTGACTCGTATGCACCCTGGCCATGGATTGAACCCACAACCTCGGCGTATTGGGACAATGCTCTAACTGAACTAGCCAGCCAGGGCAGCCTGGAAACTCTTGAACTAGGCTGTTGGGCTTCATGATCAGGCTGTTTGTGTAGGTTGGTAGTTTAGCCTTCACATCGCTGTGGAGTTATGAGAATCCATCTCTAATGACCTGGCTAAGTAAATTCATGGTGCAGAGTTCTTCCCAGGAACACAATCCTGTGCCACAGATACCAGCACCTTTGTTGATGCAGCACTGGTGTACAGGGAAGAATGAAGTCAGTTATCTCTCCAAGTCAGTTTATGTTCTGTGGCATGTGCATGACATAACCAGGGACCTCACAAGAGGAGCTTGGAGGGTCGAATGAGATCACATATGTGAAACAGCTTTAAAATCAGTGAAACACTGTGCACATGTGAGTGAACAACAGCTGTGAGAAATCTCAACAGATGTAGTGGCTGTGCGTGCCCTTTCTGGCCAGGCAGCAGGCAGTTTCTCCCTTCATCTGTTGCCACACCCTGACTTCCCATTTGGGAACCACCTTATGTCAGGTATTTTGGGTATGACCCCACTCCTGATGGACAGCTACAAGACCAAGTTTATGCTGTACCCTGTTTCCCACTTCACCATGCCCTAGCTGGCTCTAGAAATGCATAAAAGAGCAGTTTATTCTGCAAACACCTGCAAGCAAATGTTTGACTCCCTTTGGGGGCATTTCAACATGTGCCTAGTTTAGTGGTGAAAAGCAAACTGTAATTGTTGAACAAACAGCATTATGGCAACAGCAGCAGAAATGAAAGAGAAGAAAACCAAACACAACCACAGCCCCACCACCCCACCAAGTCATTTGACTGTTTTTAAATTTCTTTGTTTACTTTAAGTTTCTGACCCAGAGGGCTTGAAAGATGTCTCTGAGGTTCCATCACAGACCAGCATTTGGACAAGGAAGGAAGAGCGAAGCCCACACTACACCTCTGCTCTCTTTGCCATTTTCCTGCAAGTTCCTCCCAATGGAAGTCTTTATTGGTTTCTGTGCAGAAGGTTTGTGCTCACACACTGTGTCATTCCCTAGCCAACTGGCTGTGTTAAGGAGACTGCAAGAGGGTTGGAGGAGAGAAGAGGGTTGAGTAACCCTGGCTTTATTAAAAGTACAGGAATTATTACCTGGTTGTTGTTTCAAAAGGCTAACAGCAGTATCAGGCTGCAAACCCAGTAGGATTTTGAATTTGTCAACAAAACTAGCCCTGAGGGGCAGCCCTGAGGGAAGAGGATTTCAAATGGAAAGAAAGAAATCCGCAGAACTGAAGGACAAGAGGAGGTTGCTCTGCCAGTTTGCAGCGGAACAAAAGGAACTTCAGGCTTATTTCAGGAATGCCAGAGAATGGCAGACTGTCAGACTGGGCTCCATGGCCCCTTCCTGTGCTGATTCCCCAAGCCCTGCCCCCATGACTCCAGGGCAGGCAGCCACTGCCTCTGAAGGCAGCTCATTCCAAGAGCCACCCACTTGGCCAACAAATATTAATGAAGCACCAAATAGTAAGGGCACCTGCCAGGTGCTGGACTAGGTGCTGGGTGCCGTGAGATGATGGAAATGGACTTGGACCTGGCCTTGGTGGCATCTATAATCTAATGGAGGTTGTAGCCACTAAACAATAAAATGTGTGGGTAAAATAATCATAACTTACAATGTCTGTTATGGGTTAAATTATCTTCCTCAAAATCCATATGTTAGCCCTGGCTGCATGGCTCATTTGGAGCATTGTCCTGATACGCCAAGGTTGTGGGTTCGATCTCTGGTTGGGGCACATGCAAGAATCAATCGGTGAATGCATAAATAACTGGAACTTACACTTTCAACCCATGGCTGCCCCCCCTGTAAAATAGAGATGATGATGATGATGATGATGGTGATGGTGATGGTGGTACAGGCTTTCTGCGAAGAGGTATTGGGATAATTGACTTAAAACGCTGAGCATAGAGCCCAGCACAGGGCAAACACTCAGCTAGTGGCAGTGAATCATGATGGTGGTAATGAGCAGCTCTCTCCTCCAGCCAAACAGTTCTCGGTCCCTTCTTCTATATCGTGTTCCCCGTTCCCATTGCCCAGGCGATCTGCCTTCTCCTTGCTGTCAATCAAACTCCTCCTCGGATTTCCACCTGGACCATCTTGTCTCCCTAATTCAAAACTTCCCTGCTGCCATGCTTTGTCCCTACTGAGAAATGATGACAAGCGTAGACACTGGAGTTTGGGGAAAATTCGTGGCGTAGAATTTGCCTGAACCTCTTTCTCCTCCCACCTAGAAGCTTCTGGAAATGTTTCATGCATGAGGCTGAGCCCAGGCTTCCCAGCCCTTCTCCACTGCAAACCTAAGACACCCTCTGTTTTCTGAGAGAACAGCCTGCACAGACAATTTTACGGTCTGACAGGCTGTTGCAGAGTATATTTGGCGAGTCATTTTCTGTTTGCCAAAACTAATTAGAGATGGATAAATTTAAGTGGTTGTGGAAGCCAACAATAAAACATTATGTCCTCATTAGCTGAAATAATGCTGTGGCTTCCGCTCTCTTATGAAAGATCTTGACTCAGAAAAACGAGGCTCCAGCTGAGTGGTGTGCCGGAGCTCATGCCGCCTGCTCGTGTCTGCTTGCATGGGCCAATGGTGCGTGTCCCTTCTCAGGCCCATGTTCTGTGACATCATCGTGGTGGCTTGGAATTGGTCCTGGTGGGAGTATTTGCTCCATGGAAATTGGTTGTTAAACATTTATCAACCCACCACTGCTCTGGCTGTTGTAGAGGGCTGAGGTCCAGCTAGCCCGAGGCAAACATATAAACCAGGAAGTGCCAGGCATTATTTTGATTAATAAAGCGTCTTTGGAGGTAGCATTTCTTGTCCTGTGCCCCAAGGCGTGCTTGAATGTCTGACAGAGCGCTTTGTTCCAGGGCAAGAGAAGGGACTTTGGGAGGAGAGGCCGTGGATGCTGGTTTCTATAGCAATCTGGTAGGGACTGGGGCTAGGGAGGCATTTTTACAGCAGCACTTCTCAAATTGTGATGTGCCGGTGAATCACCTGGGCACTTGTTAAGAAGCAGATTCGGACTCAGTAGGTCTGAGATGACGCCTGAGATTCTTCATTTCTAACGAGCTCCCAGGTGCCATCCGTACCGCTGTGCACCATTCTGTGAGTAACGAAGTTGATCATGGACAGAGGGACCTAAGGCTCTGAGGCTTGTTGATGTTAAATCCACCAAAACCCAAGGACGGGTGCTTCTGTGGCCCCAGCTTCAGGCTGGCCAGCTTAGAGGGAGAAAGTGTGTCTTACCCGTACAAGCACAGTGCAGGATTAAGCAGAGCAGGATTCAAATCTCATCCCGACTACACTGTATGACTTCAGCAAATTACTGACTCTATCCGTGTTCTCCCTACCCAGTAGTTACACGGTTGGCATTTTGGACCTTGAGAACTTGTTTGGAGGTTCTAGCAGGGGAGCGCAGCTACTCGTATACCCTTGACTGAAGGTTGGTCCTCTCTTCTAGTTGGGAAGGTCGTCCTCTTCGACCGAGCACGCAGCTTCGGGAGGGACGCACATGGATCAGTGAGGGAGGAAGGGGACACCCACCTAGCCAGCCAGATCAGCCGAATCATTGCTCAACCCTGGCGAGCAATGGGGTGACAGACGTCGCAGCCAGATCACCCTCACATCCATGGTTGGCATTTTGGTATATTTCATGCTAGAATTTTTTTTTTTAAGATTTTATTTATTTATTTTTAGAGAGAGGGAAAGGGAGGGAGACAGAGAGGGAGAGAAACAGCAATGTATGGTTGCCTCTCACATGGCCCTCACTGGGGACCTGGCCCGCAACCCAGGCATGTGCCCTGACTGGGAATCGAACTGGGACCCTCTGGTTCCCAGCCCGCGCTCAATCCACGGAGCTACACCAGCCAGGTGACTTTTTTTTTTTTTTTAAGATTTTATTTATTTATTTTTAGAGAGAGGGGGAGGGAGGGAGAAAGAGAGGCTGAGTACCATCAATGTGTGGTTGCCTCTCATGCACCCCTAGCTGGGAACCTGGCCTGCAACCCAGGCATGTGCCCTGACTGGGAATTGAACAAGCGACCCTTCGGTTTGCAGGCCGGCACTCAATCCCCTGAGCCACACCAGCCAGTTCTGCCAGACTTCTTATATGTATTTTATTTTACAATAAAAATGGGATTATATTCCGCCTATTATTTTTAACTTGCCTTTTAATTTAAAAATATGCTATCGGTAGGTTTTCATGTCTATAGGCAGAGGTGACATTATTATTTTAATGGCTGTACATTTAAAGCAGCCTTTTAAAGATGCAACTGGAGACAAAATCTGCTTACTAGATTCAGTTCACCTTTTAGGAGAAAAAGTGCCAGGCTGTGGGGAGCTGTGTTCTGGAAATGTCCACTTGGTTTCTGGGTCTTCAAGCACCTCCACGTGATCTAATGTGAAGAATGTCTAAGGTCACAGTGTCAGGGACATCAGGAAGCCCCATCTGAATCCAGAGGGAGAGCGGGAGCTCACGGTGGAGAGAACTGAAAGTGAGGTTCCGACCCAAGGACAGTCCCAGGAATCTCTTCTTGTGGATCTGCAGGCTGAGTCACAGAACGAAAACTTCTGAGTGAGGGGACAGCCCCAGGAGGCAGGGGAGAATGAATTCAGCTCTCTGCAGGTCTTTTCCCAGCAGAAGCCCCAAAGGCTTGACTAGATCTCTTCAGGAATGGCTTCTCATGACCCTTGAAAGCCGGAAGTGACTGTGGAGAGGAAGGCATGCATTTACCTACTCACTCCTTCAGTGACTATTTATTGAGCTCCCACTCTGTGCTTTGCTGGGTTCTGGGTCCCGAATGTTATGATGAGCAGGATAAACAAGATCCCCGCTCTCACAGATGGTGTATTAGAGTCAAGGAGGCAGCATATGCTTAAGCAAAAACTAGGCTGACTGTGGCTGGCACTAAGTGCAAGGAAGGAAAGGAAACAGGGTGCTGTGGTGGAGAGGGAGGGGGCTGTTGAGGTAGGGAAATCAGGGCAGGCTTCCCTGAGGAGGAGGCATTTTGGCTGAGCTATGAAGGATGTGAGGATTTCTTTTGAACCAAAGTCTGCCCCTCCTTAGGGAGCTACCTGGTTGGAGCCTTCTCCTCCTGGCAGAGACGTGTTCGTGGGTTTTGAGTGTGAGCGTGCCCTTTAGGCCCTCACTCACTTGTCGTTTCTAGACAAGTGTCCCAGCACTTTCAGCTGTTGCTCATGTGACCCAGTTTAGCTCTGCTCAGAGTCCCTCTCAATCTATTCTGGAGATATCTATCTACCTACCTACCTATCTATCTATCTATCTATCTATCTATCTATCTATCTACCTACCTACCTACCTACCTACCTACCCATCTATCTCATGTGAACGAAACACTGTATGTGACCAGCACAGAAGGACTATATTATGCCCTTAGTACTGGATGCTGCATTCTTATTCATTCAGCCAAAGCAGTATGAACTTTTATTTTTTAGCTGGGTACATCACATTGTTTTCTTAACTGAGCTTGCAGTCCAATAAATCACCAGAGTCCTTTGTACATCTTGTAACTTGTGCCATGGAATTTTGGAAAGTAAATACAGAGGCTTCCATTTATTTGTATTAAATTTAATCTCCTCAGTTCTGACCTAATTCTTCAAGCCAGGCTGGGTATTTTTGTTGCCTGGTTCTGTCAGTCGATATTTTTCATCCCTTCCGCAATTTAGCAGGGAGGTTCAGCCAGCAGCCCGGCTGAGAGGTGACGGCAGTTTGTCCTGTGGCGGTAGGACTGGAGACAGAAAGACAAGGATGGGTTCAGGGTCTGTTTGGAGGCTGGGCTGATGGGTTGGAGGCAGTAAGGAGAAGAGAGGGCAAACACAATTTCTGAGTTAGGGGCCTGAAATGGGACCAATACAGTACCACTAACTGAAAGAAGTAAGAATGTTGTAGACTAGATGCATGTGCTGCCCCCAAATTCATGTGATGAAACCCTATCTCCCAATGTGGTGGCATTAGGAGGTGAGGCTGTCAGGAGGTGGCTGGAGGTGATGAAGGCAGAACCTCAAGATGAGATTAACACTCTTTTAAGAGTCATGAGAGAGCTCACTTCCCATCCTTGCTCTCCTTCAGGTGAGGACACAGTAAGTCTGCAGTCTGCAACCCAGAAAAGGCTCTCCCCAGAACCCTGCCCCGCCGGCACCCTGATCTTGGACTTCCAGACCCCAGCTGTGCGCAAACAAGTGCCTGTTTATAAAGCAGCCAGCACATGGCACTCTGTTCTGTCATCCTAAACTGATGGAGACAATTGGGTTGTGGGCATATTTGTGAGAACAAAACATTATTTCACCAAGTGAGATTCTAGTAATTTTCATTTTCGTCTTCCTATTTTTTGTATTTCCAAATTTTTAAACGATGTCATTTGGGGGCCAGAAAGACGTGAGGGTTAGTTCTGATTGTGGAATTCAGAACAAAACCTGGAGGACGAGACAGGGCAGTGCCGTTTGGGTGTAGAGCTGTCCAGGCATTTTCTTTTTTAAACCAGACTATAGAAACCAGATCTGTATTCCTTGCAAAAGCAGAGCCTCAGAGGTGACCCTATTGAGCTACACAAATTTCTGATGGGAATAGAGATGAAAAATGTTCCCAGGCTCTTGCAGCTTTTATCAAATACAAGAACCAGAGGGCATGATCCAAGCTAAGGAAGGATTGAGCCCTGAGGAGTTATGGATGAGTGTGTTAACCAGAAAGCAGTTAATCCTTGGAATATAGTTATAGGAGGTAACCACAGAATAGCATAAATGCTTTTAAAACAGATTTTATATTTAGAAAACAAAGAGCTGGGACACAGGCATCATTTTTGTTGCCAGCTGCTAGCCTTTGGTTTTCTGTAGGACTTTTGCCAAGAGATTTCCCCTATAATCATGGAATCTTAGTATATTATGGGGAAGGGACTTCAGAGATCCATCTTAGGGGTTTTAACTAGGGGTACACACCAGAATCATCTAGAAAGTACCCCCCGCCCCCAATACTTGTTTATGCCAGGGTTTTACTGCCTTGGATTTTGCTGTTGCGTTGGGTACATTATTCTGGCAAAGTTTCCCAGGTCATTTGATATATACCGCCCGTCAAGACTCTCTGATCTGGTGTGACCCCTTCTTGTACAGACAAAGAAACTAAGACTTGGAGAGATTAAGAGGTCTGCTCAGTGCTCACTGAAAAGCACAGAGATTACCCTGGGAGTCAGCTACCTCAGGGGAGAATATAGAACAGCATGAGACCACTTAATCTCTTTATGCCATATTTTGGAGACTAACCTTTAAGCGGTCAACATTTGGTGGGTATAGTCATAAGCGTAGATCTGAAAAACATAGAGTTGAGTGAAAAAGCAAGAAACCAAATGAGATTTATGTAAGTTAAATGCATTTATATACATTAAAATAGCACAGTGGTGTATTTTACAAACCCACATACACAGTTAAGGACCTACATCAAACACGTTAGCATGAACGCTGGTTGGAGCAGAGGGAAAGGGAGTGGCTTGGGGGATGAAGAAATGAACCAAACCCAAGAGAGAGGGGCACCTGTTGGTTGATGACGAGAGTGTGCCATGAGTAGAGGTCTGAAATTAATTATTTGTTTAAAAATAAACCGAACATGAACAGATGAGTGGGTAAACAAACAACATGTGGTAGATACAGATAATGAAATACTCTTCAGTTATAAAAAGAAAATTCTGAGACATGCTACAGCATGGATGAACCTTAAAGACGGTATGTTAAGCGAAGTGAGTCAGACACAAAAGGACAAATATTTGTCGCAAATCCCATCCCGTGAAATTCATATGCTATGGTTGGCGTGGGAATAAATTCACACGAGAATCTGTAGGACTAGAAGAGCTGGGACTACACGACCCCCCTCTGATCTCAGAGAGAGGCCGTGAGCGCTGCCCTAACAGGCTTTTATTGTTTTTCCTGGATATATTACATCAGAATGGTCTTCATTTACTATGCATAGATTTGTTTTAGGTGGTAGACAGCCAGGGAGGTACATCAAAAGGATTATTTGCAAAAATGCAAAGACAAGAGGTATGGCTGACCTTGAAAGGATTAGCACTGGTCTAAGGAAGCTAGATGTGCTTTAGCATTTGTTCTTTTGATCCAGGGTGAGAGAGTTTTTTAGCAAGAGCAAGACTTAACTCTACGAAAGATGCCATCCTGATTTACCCACAGGAAAGCCCGTTTTCACACACGTGGGGCCTGCTTGCCGTCCTACGTTCAGTTGGGGTGTTTTTAAACGTGGAACGTTGAGCTACGTTTCCCACGGTGAGCAGAACGGTTCTCCTACAAATATTGTAAGTTTCCACTTATCTGAAATATCTAAAATAGGCAAATTTATGAGTAGAAAGTAGAGTAGAGGTTTCCATGGGCTGTGGGAGGAGGAATGGAGATTTTTTACTTAATGAACGGTTACAGAGTTTCTGTCTGGAGAGATGAAGTTGCTTTGAGAATAGGCAGCACAATATAGTTGCACAATATTTTGAATGTAATTAATACCACAGATCTGTACACTTAAAAAGGGCAAATTTTATGATATATATTCTACCACAATTTAAAAAGTTAATAATATAATATACCTTAAATCATTGAATTGTGCACTTTAAAGGAGTAAATTATGATATGTGAATTATATTCCAATAAGTTAAAAATTTTACAACCATAAACTTCCTTTGCCATCAAGTCTTTTTGTAGAAAAATGGAGGAACTTCAGAGGAAGGGAAATAATACTTATTTGGCTAGGTACTGTGATAGGTGCAGCAATTGTACTCTCTTCTCTAAAGTATTACGCATGCACAATAAAAAAAGCAAAAAACAAAAAAATAAAGTACTACACATGTTTAGGGTAAGGTTCTTTGTTGAACCTTTTGGGCATCTTGACATGTTTCTGGCAATGAAAAGATTTGACAAGGCTTGGGAACCGGGAATTTGTTGTGTGAATAGTGGCTATTATTAAGTGCTTTAATTTGGTGTCTTCTTGGCACAGGACATTGTTGTCCATGCTATTTAGACAAAAGTGTGAACAGGCCTGCCTTCCTTCTGTCTTGGCAAGCAGTGACTTTGGCATGAGGACAATGCACAGTGTGTAAGAGATTTGAGTTTTATGAAACCAGGGTATTTGAAAAATGCAGCTGGGAAGGAACGGATACTTGAAGAGTCATCCACTCATTATGCTGAAAATTTCGTAAGGCCCCCACATTTCTTATATTTTGCCCATTTCCCGTTTTCAGTCCTGGAAAGTAAGTTGAGAGAACTGTTAATCTCTCAGACCTCTAGTCTCTGGAGAAAGGAAGACAGTTGATAACCTCCTTTTTTAAAAATTTAAATTGGCAAGAAAAGTTTAAGCGTGTTCTTTCAGCTTTGAAAATTTTGATTTGTGTAGGTTAAGATCAGTTCCTACTTCATTTAAAGTCTTGTCATCCCATCTTAATTATATCCATGTGTCTCACAGAGGTTCATCTTCTGGTTTTGTGGAATTATCGTCCCAGCCAAAAGTGTGGTGAGAGCGGCCATCTCCAGGGACTGACAAAAGAATGAGCGTTTGTCTTATTGCCTTGCCCTGTGATAAGCTAGTGGCCCAGCCTCTACCGGTCATTTGCATGCATAGTGGACCATTTCATTACGAATTTCATTAAGATGGTAATGTTTAATGTTTCCTGGGAAAAATGAGTTTTGGGATTGTTCAATTATATAATTAAAGGCAGAGAATTAGGGGAGATTGCAAACTGCTTGCATAATGTGGGCAAGTAGAATGATAAAACTTGTAAATAAGTTCAAAAGAATTGAGCTCTGCGTGAATCCTGAGGTTGAATCAGATTGGAAGGGTGAGCATGTAGAAAACGGGGGCTGGAAAGTTCAGCCCCTGGAGTTACACTCTGAATGTCTACTAGCTGAGCTCTTTGCTTTCTGGGCCCGCTCAGGGAGAGAGGTGATAGAAGAGTGTCAGAGCTGGGGACTGGCTGATCAGGTTCTGGAAAGTTCCAGGAACACACTTTTTCACATTTTAAAATAGGCGGTAACTGCCTATATAGGAATGAAAAAACAAAGGTATAGGATTTTTCTTATAACACTTAATCCGCAATTAATAACTGAATCCAGATGATGAGTGGGTTGGTCCTGATGTATTTCAGAGTGAAGCTAATGAAAGCTATTAACAAATTGGATGCAAAAGCTAGTGATCTAACTGATTGAAGGAATGATTAATATGTTAGGGTAAATAGGAAGACGAATTTTCATGAACAACACTAAAATCCAGCAGCTGATCTTCACTGAAGGTAAAACCATGTCTTTGATGCCGAGCCCCTCTGCATGCTGATGCTCACTTAGTGGCCTTCTGTAACACCGTGCCTGTGTGCTCATGGCCTCTCTCTACCCCGTGGCTTTGGCTATTTATTCAGTGATTTTTTTTTTTTTTTTTTTGGCAGAACCTGAGCTAGTGTAGGAAATCAAATTATTTGTGAACTCGTGGCATCTGCAGGTCTTTCTCAAACAGCAACCACTGTGACAAGGATGCTTATTTAATGCCTTTTAAATCCCCATACCAATTATGCTTCTGTCAAATTGTCACCTCTTAGGCCCCATGTGAAAATTAGCCACAAATGTGAGAGGATATGAAAAATGGAATTGGCCTTTATTGTTTCTGGTTGTGGAAATCAGTGAAAACATTTAAGAAAAATTCTTATCCCTAGCTCTTATTCTTTCAGAAAGGTGAGTTGGAGTTCAAGCGTGTAACCTCCTACTCTGTGCCTAGGATTGGGCTGAATGATGCTCTGGTAATAATAATTCCCACGTGAAGTGATGATGGCAGAGAACATGCAGAAGCTGAAGCAATGACCTGAGAGAGTGAGGGGAGAAGTGACAGAATTTGATATTCTTTTTTTTTTTTGGTATAACTTATTAGAGACCCCGAATTATACTTACTAATACTTGAAGCAGGTATTATCAACAGCATACAGTGTAAGATCGGATGAACTGAAGTTGGCTCTCAACAATGGGCCGATAAGTGACTTAATAGAATTAGAAACACAAAGAATATTTTCCTGAAGAACCGATGCTGATATAGAAGCCCGTAAAACAACACATAGGCAAATGCAGGGCCAATGTACTGTTTTGCTGTGTGATGCAAGGCTACAATTGATACAGTGGAGAAAGAGTTCGCAGCACAGAGTCAGAAGAACAGGATGTAAAGTATTTTGAAGGTTCTTTGAGGATAACTTCCAGATCAGAGGATAGCATACTTTTTCTGTAAAACAAACAAACACACAAACAAACAACCAGATGGTAAATATTTTAAGCTTCACAGATGCTATGGCTTTTGAGGTAAACATTCAACTCTGCGCTGGTAGTGGGAAAGCAGTCACGGCACGTTGTAAGTGAATGGACACAGCTAGGTTCCAATAAAGTCTCATTTACAGATAGAGAATTTGGGTTAAGCCTGTGGCTTATAGTTCTCTGATCCCTCCTCTGGATAAATTCCTTCATTTTGCAGGTGGGGAAACTGAATGGAATCAATATATTTGAAGTACTTAGCATGGTGCCTCACACATAATATGCATTCAACAAATGGTAACTATTTTCATTGTTGGGAGGCTCTTTCCCTAAAACGTGATTCCAGGGAGAGGCGAGTTAGAAAAGAACTACCAACAATGAAAACAATAATGATATGCATTTTGTTTATGTTAAATCCATATACTCACTATTCACACTTTTTTTTTTTTTAAATTTGAAGGCACTTTTCTTTTCCAGGAAGGATTTGGAAATATTTGCTGTTTTTTAAAAATACACATCATCATATACTAAGCTAACACTAGTATTCAAAATTCAGTTATGTCACTCGGCTCACTAACTATTCCAATTCCATGTTTTAAATCCATAAGATATAACCCTAGAATCCTAGGTGGGCTTCTGGGATCCCTGTTATTTTAAAATATGACTTTTTTTTCTCCTTCCCTTTTTTCTGACCTTCCTACCTTAAACCAGGGTAAAGCATAGACTCTGGGGTGTAGTATATCATTTTGAGAGACAATAAGTGCCACCAAACTGACTATAAAATTATAGGGCCACTTCTGACTCTCTCTTTGCAGCTAATGCAGTGAAATTGTACAGTTAATGTTCATAAAGAGCGATGCAGATGAAAAGCAATATCTGAGTGCCAAACGTTATTACTTAGAAAAAGAATAAAATAACTCTTTTTATATGTACCTTTAGCCACCCCATCCTAAACCTAATATGAGCATGGAGTTTCATAACTCTAACAGTTCTTTTAATATTGTGCAATCAAATACAAGATTGGGAAAAGGAGGCTCGCTAGCTGCTCCTGCTGTCCCTCAGCCAGTGTTTTAGGCAGAGTCTGGAGAGTGGTTCCTCGCTGTAATGAAGATGCCTGAGCAGATGGTGTGAGAATTTCTTCAGTGCCAGCCAAGTGGTGGAGATGGGTGGGGCAGCACTGAGAAAACTGAGAGGCAGGGAGTCAAATAGGTGTGAATGAAATAAAGCTTGGGTGGGAATCAATTGTCTACTGCAGGCGTGTTCTACACTGAACTTCCCAGAGGAGAGGTCTTGTTTTTCACCCCCATTCAGGTTTTAAGGAAGTCTGACCATGTGTGAATTCAGACCAGACCACAATCTTTGGCCCTTTTGAGTGGTTTATTTCTAACATTTTAAAATTATCAAGGGCAAAGGAAAGAGGTGAGACAGATACAGTCTTTATCACCAGGCTATGGAAATGGTAAAGTTATCTCAAGGTCAAGTTTTCACCTAGGTACAACAATTTGCTCGTGTCTCATTTTTATGCTCCTACAGAAAGAGATGTTATATACAGCTGCTATATACAGATCAATCCTACAGTCATTTAAATTATGTACAACCCACTGAGGTCTGCTTCACTGATCATAATTGCAACTCTGACCTGCATTTGTGTGTGTGTGTGATTTAAATGTATCCTCTTGAGTCCATCTCTGAAGACTGATTTACTGCGGTGGGCTCTGCCAGTGCTGTGTAGCCCCGGGGAACGGGGCTGGAGTGGTTGGAGTCACGGTGGGAGGAGCTTAAAGATATGCAGTGGGAAAGGCGAGGTAACTGAGAAGAGAAATTCAAGGTTAGGTTTTGGTCCTGACATTTGTCACTCAGGATTTATGGTTTTGGTTTTTGTTTTTAGTGGCCATCAGAAAATAGTTGCCATGTATTGATATTGGAGAGGCCATGCATTTATCGAGTGCCTGTTGTGTGGAAGTCTCTGCTTTATGGTATAGCAGGTGTGATGACCAAGTATATTTTAGACACTGAAATATATAAAATGTCTATTACCAACGTGCCGATGAGGGGGAAAGTGTCAGTGTTTATCCCGCCATAGAGTTCTTGTCCGATTTACAAAAGACTCGTGGTCCTGATTCCGACTCTGTGGCTTGCAGAACACCCTGGGCAGTGGGTTGTCACCAAGAATACATAATGTACATAAATGTATTTACAGATATGCACTTACACACAATGCATGTCTATATTTAAGCGTATATGGATAATATTATAATTCAAGTTTCAAAACATCCATTGAAAACTGTTACTGAGTTCAGTGGCCTTTTAAAAAAGATTTTATTTACTTATTTTTAGAGAAGGGGGAAGGGAGGGAGAAAGAGAGGGAGAGAAACATCAATTGGTTGCCTCTCACACACGCCTTGACCATGGACTGAACCTGGGAATCGAACCAGCGACCCTTTGCTTTCTGGAACAATGCCCAACCAACTGGGCTGAATTCAGTTGCTTTTTAGCATGTCTTTTCAATTGACCATTGAGGTATTTCTCTATTGTCATCATATAGGAATTCATATAATACTTTTACAGTAAAATGCATTCTGGTACTTTATTTTTATTTTTTAAATATTTTTGATTAAAAAATAACTAATTTCTATATATTTACCCACATATTCCATCTGGTACCATTTTTCTTCTGCCTGGTGAACTTCCTTTTTGCATTTCTTATGGTGTACGATTGCTGGTGATGAAATCCTTTAAGTTTTCTTTGCATCTATAAAAGTCTTTATTTTGCCTTTGTTTTCAAAAGATATCTTCACTGGATATTGCATTCTAGGTTGACTTTTTTTAGTGCTTGAAAGAGGTTGTTCCACGGTCTTCTGGCTGTCTGCTGTCATTCTTATTTTTCTTTCTTTTTACTTAATGTATCTTTTTTTCCCCTTCCAGCTTCTTTTAAGGTTTTCTCCTTATCATTGGTTTTAGACAATTTGATTATCCTGTGCCCTGGTGTGTTTGTTAGGGATTCATAGAAATTTTTGGATCTGTGAGTGTATTGTTTTCAGCAAATTTGGGGATGTTTTGGTGGTTTTTTTTTTCTTTAAGCACGCTTTTCTTCTTTCCTTACTTCTGGGACTCAACTTATACACATTAGGTTGCTTAAAATTGTCTCACAGTTCCCCGATATTCTGTTTACTTATCTTTTCTAGTCTTATTTCTCTGTTTCATTTTGGATAGTTCCTATTGCTATATCTTCCAGTTTATGAATATTTGCTTCTGCAGTGTCTAACATACTGTCAAAATGGTACCCATTACCCGTAGGGGATATGTTTCAAGACCCCCAACCAAGGGTAGCACCAAACCTGTATGTACTGGGTATTTTTTCTGCACATACGTACCTATGATAAAGGGTGATTTATAAATTAGGCACAGTAAGAGATGAACGACAATAGCTAATAATAAAATAGAACAATTACAACAGTGTACTGCAATAAAAGTTCAGTGAGGGTGGTCTCTCTCCCTCTGAAAATACCTTATTGTGCCATACTCTTGTGATGATGTGAGAAGAAACGGTGCCTTTGTGATGAGATGGAGGGAGGTGGGTGACGTAGGCATTGTGACACCGTGGGAAGCTGTCAGAGGGTGACTTGAGCACAAGCACTATGATCCTGTGACAGTCATTCTGGTAACTGAGACAGCTACTCAGTGACTGATGGGCAGGGAGCATGTACCGTGCAGAGATGCTTGATGAAGGGGTGATTCACGTCCCCCACAGAACAAAGCTTTCATCACACTACTCAGAATGGCATGCAGTTTAAAACTTATGAATTGTTTGTTTCTGGAATTTTTCATTTAATAAATTTTGGACTGTGATTGACCACAGGTATCCAAAACTGTGGAAAGTGAAACTTCAGATAAGGGGGGACTACTTACTATTTAGTGATTTCTCTTCTCATTCTGTGCCTCAGTCTCCCAGTTTCTCTATCCTGAAGCAACTACTGTTATTTCAGTAGGCATTCTTTTTCAGAGACTGTGCATACATTTAAAAAGATATAGATATATATTCCTCCCCTCCCCCCACAGTGGCAGACTATATATATGAGGGGGTACCCCAAAACTCTGGAATTATCTTCTGAAGGGTGGGCCCCTTGTAGTACAGGCTTCCCCTGCTAAGTGAGTGTTCTAGGAACCCACCTTTATCAGTGTACCAGCTGGCATTGTTGTGAGAGGCTGCATTCTGCTTTAGTGAATTCTTTTCTGGAGACTCTTTCAATGCATTTGCCCATTATGTGATGAGTGATTTATGAGCACACCTGCCCACACTGCACTGAGTGTTTAGCAGTTTTTTATCAAGAACAGCATGACCCCCATGCCCCCCCATCCCTATTCACCTGATCTCGCCTCGAGCGACTCTTTTTTTGTTTCCCTGGATGAGAAAAGTCCTCAAAGGGAAACATTTTGCCGATGCAGAAGAGGCGAAACAAAAAACGTCAGAAGCACTAAAAGGCATCAAAATCAATGAGTTAAAAAACTGTTTTGAGCAGTGAAAAAAACATCTCAATAGGTAGATCAAATGGAGAGTACTTTGAAGTTGACTGAAGTTTAAACGTGTAAGATAAATACACAATTTTTTATAAATAAATTCCATTTTTGGGGTCCCCCTCATATGTGTGCACCTTGCTTTTATCTCAGAGATGTTTCCACACAGAGATGCTGTATTCTTCTTAAATAATGCACAATATTCTTTTGTGGACACGTGATTATTTACATTTCAGGTTTTAGGTTGCTCTCTGTTTTTTGTTTTTAAGGGAGAGAATTATTTCAAAGTCTGTATGGGATATGAGATTTTAGGCTCATTAATAGCAGAAGCCTCAGTTTCATGAGTTTTCAACAACTTTTCTCCTGTGAGTTCCAGGAAGGCTACCATGTGACTTTGCTCTCTCCAAATCAGTTCATGGTTTATTTTCCTCTTGGTTTCATAGCGTGGAGCATGCCTTTGGCTGGGACAGATGGTGGGAAGGCATATGACAGGCAGCTCCAGGAAGCCAAGAAGCCTTGATTACTCCTTTCGTGTAACAACAAGAGTCTTCCTGCTCTCTGGAAGCAGGTGTGTTGACCTTTGCCAGTTCTAGCTTTATTCCCCTCAATATTCCCATAAGTCACTGGGAGATTGATGCCTTTCAGTGTGAGAGTGACAAGATAATGCTCAGTGTGGTGGCTCTTGAGAGAACGAAGGCAAACCCCAGAGGGAATCAGATGTCAGAGTGAAGAGGGAGGAGAATGTATTTGGGTGTCATTGACCCCCAGTTCTGGTCACTGCCATTTGTGGAGTTGCTCTGTCATGTCGTTCTTTCATTCATTCTTGAGCTATCCCAGCATTTGCTGAAGTTCGAGTGCTTTATTTTTCTCTCATCTTATTTTTAAGGATGGTTTCAGCAGCAAGGAAGCCATCTATTATAGTCTGAAATGCATCCACCCCAAATTCATATGTTGAAGGTCTAACCCTCAGCAACTTGGAATGTGACCATTTGGGATGGGGCATTTATAGAAGTGATTCCGTTAAAATGGTGCCATTAGGGTAGGCCCTACTCCAGTCTGCCCTGTGGCCTTCTGAGAAGAGGAAATTTGGGTACACAGAGAAACTCCAGGCTTGAGTGTGCAGAGAGGAAAGGCCGTGTGGGGATACAGCAAGAAGGCGGACGTCCGCACACCGTGGAGAGAGGCCTCAGAGGAAACCGTGCCTGCTGACACTTTGATCTTGGACCTTCGGTCTCTAGAACTGTAAGAAAATAAACCTATTTAAGGAACCTTGTCTGTGGTATTTTGTTACGGCAGACCTAGCAAATTAATACACCATCTCAGAAGGGCTTAAACACTAGTGGAATTAATTAGCACAATAACCAGGAGCCCAGAGATGAGGCAGCTCCAGGGTTGGCTAATTTAACCATATCAAGGTTAAACCCCTTGGATGCCATCAAGGAGCTGGGGTTTTCCTATCTTTTTACTTTGCCATTTGTTTCGGTTACTTTTGCTGACTCAACAAACCACTTCAAAACATAGTGGTGTGTGAATCCACTTTATTTTACTCATGGATTCTGTGGGTCAGGACTTTTGACAGGATTTCGTCATTCTGAGCCCTCTGCCGAGATGCCCTGAATGACTGAAGGTGACTCAAATGACTGGGAACGGAGACAGCAAGAGCTGGAAGCTCCGCTTCTGAGACGGCTCCTTCACTCACACGTCTGGACCATTGGCATGCTAGAGGGCTAGGCTTTGCCAAGACCGCCAGCCAGACCAGCTACACGTGGCGCCTCCAGCGTGATGTGACGGTCTCAGGGTGGGCGGACATCTTGCATGGCGGGTGGTTTTCCTCAGAAGGAGCATGCCAAGAGTGAGTGTTTCAAGAGAACCAGGCAGAAGTTGCCTGGGCTTTTGTGACCTGGTGTCACTTCTGTCATGTACTCCTGGCTGAAGTTTTCAGAAGCCTTCCCAAATTCCAGCTGGGGAACCTTGGTACCATCTCTAGTGGGGGGAGAGTTGAAGATATTTCAGCCATTTAAAAAATATCAGCAGTCTCTCAGCCTATGAGCTACTTCCTCTCATGGCCACCGAGAGGGCGGCGGGTGCTCTATGAATCATCATCTCTCACATCATCGTCCAGAAATAGAAAAAGAAAACATTTCCTGCCCTGGCTGGTGTGACTCAGTGGATTGAGTGCTGGCCCTCGAACCAAAGGGCTGTTAGTTCGATTCCCAGTCAGGGCACATGCCTGGGTAGTGGGCCAGGTCCCCAGTTAGGGGCTCTGAATTCAGAGGCAACCACACATGGATGTTTCTCTCCCTCTCTTTCTCACTCTGTTCCCCTTTCTTTAAAAACAAACAAACAAACAAACAAACAACATTTCCCAGAAGCTCTACCCTGCCCAAACCTCATGACCAGAATTGGGCTGCGTGCCCTTTCCCAAGACAGTCATTTGCAAAAAGAATGTAATGAGCTGTACGCAACTTAGCCTGAAGATAGGATGGCTTTCCTTGAGCATGAGGTCTCATGGAAATAGGCAAGTACTCCAGCCTGGAATGCTGCATCCACAGGGACAGCCTCAAGGGAGAATGGATTTAGGCAGTTGACCAAGAGTATTTGCATAAACTTCCTATACGGAGACTCTGGCCTAATTAGGAAGCGTTGAAGGAAGAATGGCTTTCATTATTTCTGTAGCCCAAGACCCTAAAGAAGACCTCAATTTGAATTCAGTATGACTCTGACACTTTCTCCGTCTTTTATTTGCCCCTTCTCTCCCCTGACCTCTCCACAGAGACCCATTACAATTTTTAGTACCACGAGTAAACGCTTCTGTTCTTGGGAAATCAGATAATGGCACACATAGCGTGTTCTTAAAGCCAATATGACAGTTACAATAGGGACTCGGGCCCCAGACGGGGTCATCAGAACCCAGTGTGACAGCGACGCTGCATCCCTGATTAATCGTAATAAGCATAACAGCCTCTGAGAATACCTCCACACAAACCAGGTTGCGAGTGATTGATTGGTAAGTGGATGAGTGCCGCACAGGTCGCCATGCACCAGTTCTGCCGAGGGCCGTAATCTCCCGCCTACCATGCTCTCGTCACCGAGCTCACGGAGGGAGGCCCGTTCTTTAAGGAAGAGAGTAGGGCTGGGGTGTTCTCTGTGACTCGTATTGGTGAAATCCCACAGAAAAGGGGGGTTTTTCCACACTGGGCTGGTGAAAGGAAAGTTGTTAGAAAGTGTGTGTGTCTCTGTACACGTGTGCCTCTGCATGTGGTCATTTTGTGTGTATATACCCCCGTATGTCTCTGTGCTGTGTGTATACATGTGTGCATCTTTTTGTGTCTCTCTGTGTGTCTTTCTGAGTGTATGCTTCTGTGTCTCTCGATCTCTGACCCGTGTATGTTTGTCTGACTGTTTGCCTGTGTCTCCTCCGGGCAAGTATGTATCTGTGTGTAGGTGGGTATCTCTTTCTGTGCAGGTACTTCTGTTTGTGTACAGGTTTGTCTGTGGGCGTGTATGTAACTCTGACTGCATGAGTGTCTGTGTACACATGTGCATACACATGTGTATGCATGTGTGGGGAGCTCGAGTGGAAAAGAAGAAGCTGAGAGGAGGAGCTGTGCTCCTGAGAAACGGAGATGGACCTAAGGCAGTGTGGTGCTGTGCGGAGGGCGTGGAGTGGCAGCTAGGCGACCTGGATTTCAACACAGTTTTTCCACCAACTCACTGGGCGATTTTCTGTGATTCATTTCTACTCACTGGACCTTGGTTCTCTTAGAGATAATGCAACTTGGTTAACATAGCTCACAGGGATTTTCCGAGAGTGAAATAGTGGTGTAGTTTACAATGCTTTCAAAAAAGTTAAAAACACAATAAAAAGAAAGGCATTAAATGGATTAACATTTGACCTGAATCAGAGAAGACCTCCGTGTTCCAGATGCACAGGGAAAGGGTACTTTGATGCCAACAAAAATCTTTGGTTGGTAGATCAGGGGAGTGGAGCCCAAATGCAGCTACATGAAGGGAGGGAGAAAGTGAGCTTTCTATTTGAGAAGGGCGTTGTGCTCTACCTCAGCAAGGCAAAGAAGGTTTGTTTTGGGTGCCCGTCCTGGGGATGGGATTTTTGAAGTCACACCCTGGTAAGGGTGACGAGATCACTGTGGTACCTGCTGTGGGCGCGAGGAAGAGGAACTTGCTGTATGCCTGCCACGTGCCAGTCACCCCTCCGGAGCTGGGGGGAGACAATATCAAACTTGGAGCCTGGGAGCAGGGGCTGGCGGCTTGGGAGTTGTTGAGGGTAAAATATTTGTAAGTTTTTAAAAAAATGTATTGATTTTAGAGAGAGAGAGAGGAAGGGAGAGAGAGAAACATCGATCTGTTGTCCCACCTACTTACACACTCATTGGTTATTCCCTGACTGAGGATCACGCTCTAACCACCTGAGCTACCGGCCAGGGCAAAAGCTTTTTAAGTTTTGAAGTCAGTTTCTCTTCTCTCACTCCACTCTTTCTAGGGGATTTGATGACAGTCCAATTTAACTTTATTTCCTGTTACATGAATGTGTCAGGAACTTTCTTTAATTCATGCACAGATTTGTGCAAAATGGTATAAAGACAGCCTTATTGGAATTGGGATAAAGACACGATTTAGGTTGTCAGCATGGGTGTGAAGAATCTTCCATATTCTGCCATTTTAATGTAATCTTTCTCTGGCTGTGTTTTGTCACAGGTTTTTAAAAAATCCCCTAATTTTTCACTTATCCCCCAGAGTCCAGCTGAGCTCTTAGGAAAAGTAGAGACAGATGGTGCTGGATCAAGCCATAGCACTGCGTTTTTTTGTGCCCTGTCTGTTAAATGTTTTCCTGCCTGGCCATCCCTACTTGTTAAAGTTTCGTAGGTCTTCCTGCAATAGCTTTGTGACTCAGCACATGCTGCAGGGACTTAATTTTCTTTTCTAGTGCTCCTTCGCCTAGCCCTTTTGACTCGAGTGTATACACTCCCCTCTCCCTTTATCTGAGGGAAGAATTACTGTTGCTTTGTGTAGGTGAACGTGCATGAGGATGCGTGTTACTATCAGCCACCTCTTTTACCGATTCCTCACAGAAGTCAATGGGGAGAGGAATACTGTTTAAATAGATTTCATGTACCTTTTTTTTCAGTCTGGGTGGATTGAAGGTAGAAACGTGGCCTAGATGACAGTGCAGCTAGGGAGTTGAACATTGGTTTTTAATAGCGTGGTTTTGTTATGTGCTTTATGCTAGGCATTGCACCAGGGATATGATGAGAATACAAACAGACCAGACCCCTTCCTTGTTCTGCTGCAGAAAGACAGAATTGAACACATGGCTGCAAATGGGTATGGCATTGGACTCTGAGCGTGCATAGCAGGGTCACCTAACAGCTGGGCTGGGGCCAGGATGATGGCCAGTGTGGCTTCTGGAGAAGACTGATGTTTAGAAACTGAGGCAGAAGGAATGAGGAAGGTGCTGCCGGGGCAAAGCTAGGTCAGCACAGGAGGACAGAAACAGTGCATGTGGAGTGCTGCAGCCTGGAGGGAGCTGGCCTTGCTGTGAGGTGAGAAGACGTTGGAAATTTGGCTACAGAAGTAGCCAGGTCACATGACCCCTCCAGATTCATTAGGCACTTCAGATCCATGCTTCTTAACACTTTTCATACCGCTCACGAGTTTTCTCGTGTTTCACGCGCCATCTGTTAAGGACCTCATCACGAGATAATTTAATTAACATGCAGTTTGCCCAAAAACCTGTGGTCCCTGGAGTATGTCTTAGAGATTTCTATGCGGTACGAAATGTGTTAAACTTTAATCTGTGTAAGAGTCACTTGGAGATCTTGTTAAAGAGGCAGATTTGGATTCAGAAGGTCCAGAGTAGAACTTGAGATTCTGCATTTTAACCAACTCCCAGGTGATAGCAATGCTGCTGGTCCATGGACCACATGTTGAGTAGCAAGGCTTTTGATTTTATATTAAGGGCAATGGCAAAACCAAACAAAAGTTCTACATAGAAGAATGAAGTGATCTAATTGTTCAGTAGGAATAGTCTATTGCCAGCAGTGCGATGAATGGCTGTTAGGTGAACAAAGCTGAAAATGGAAATCAGTGAGGAGGCATGGCAGTAGACAGTCATGTGAGACTTGTCAACTAAGGTAGTGGCAGTGGGCATGTGAGCGTTGCCTGTGGCTCATTCTTACAGCCTTTGCTGCTCAACTGCCTGCAGCAATAGTTCCGTTCATTCTGCCTCTTCCCCTAGACAGTGGGCTCCTTGGTGCTGTGCTTGGGTAGTGTTGGGCACGCAGCATGGCGTGGCACTTAACATCATAAGCCTTAGAGTCGCTTGAGCCTGGATTCAAGTCCTAACTCTCATTACTTCGTAGTTGCCTAAACTCTCAGAGCTTCCTCTATCCCACCTGCTACAGATGGAGAACAAAACCCAGTGTGGAGAGGATTAAATGAGATAATGTAGATAAAGCCTTTAGCCCTGTGCCTGACGTTCATTGATTCAAAAAAATGGTGAGTACTTGCTCCACAGTGTTAGTTGGGCTTTGGGGATTCAGCAGTGAACAAAGTAGATCTTGTCCCTGCCCTCTCGAAACACTTGATAAATAGCAGCACTAACTGCTTATTGTTCTCAGCAGTAACTCACTGCTGTTAGCCCATTTGTTCTGTGCGTGGAGACTGAACAGGAAGCTCCTGTGGCTGCTCAGTCTGGATGGTAAGCCCCCAGCACCTTTTGGAACGAGTTGTGGGGATAGGCACTCTATTCCATACGTTCAGCTTAACTGAGTCCTCGAGCCCTGGGAGCACTTTCAGCCTAATGATCCAGAAAACTGAAGTGAGGATCTTTGAGGTCTAACATCGTTCTCCAGCTCAGTATTCTATATGTGGGCAACCCTGCAGCATTCCATTTCATGGTTTTCAAAGTCTTTGGAGGTTGTCTGCGTGGCTCCTCCTTCACCATTGCCTACTTATGGCCCTGCGTTCCCATGTAAAATAACTTGTTGGGTTTTGAGGCTGCAGATTTTCAAATGAGGAGCTGAGCTGCTGAATACCTGATGGGGTAGATGAGGATAAGAGGAGTGTGAGGGTAGCAGTGGTAGAAGAAATGGTTGGTGGTCTTCAGCAAGGAGGACGTGACCTAGATTGCGGAAAGCTTTGGTGGTCTCTACACCCTGCCACGAGAGGTCCAGCTGCAAAGGATCCTTGGTTGCAAGGGCTCTGGCTTCTTACGCAAATGGGAATTTAATGGAGCTGGATTTCACAGGGAGAAAGTATGGGAGGTTCTCAGAGTACAAGACAGACTCCAGAACCAGGTTTGTGGCAGGGTAGGAACCAAACAGGGCTCAGGGAGACTGGGTAGTAGGAACCACAGCAAGGGCATCATGGCCGTAAGAGGATGACTTGTCTGCTGGTTGGTCTACTGTCAACTCTTCCTTCTCTCTCTGCAGTATTTATTTTTTCCAGGCTCAAGTTCCAGAAGCAGGTCCCATCAGCTGAGCATAGACCACAGCCCTGCTTCTTGGCTCTTCTGAGAGGGCTTTGGTGACTTTAGCCTCTGTATTGGGAGGTGGGCACCTAAAATTACCCACCCTGCATTAAACACAACGGTATGCCAGTAAATTCCCAGAAGGAAATCAGAGCATTATTAGGATGGAGAACATGGACGTAGGCGCCTGTAGCACGCAAAATGACTAGATTGATGACTTATTCATTAAGAGGCAACTTCATAATATTTTTTTCATCTGAGGTTTGATTAGGTGTCCTTGTGTTTCTCAGCTTCCCCAGGTGGGTCCTTCATCATCACCAGTGTTATTGTCAGTCACCCTTTGTATTTCTCTGTGTCGGCTCTTGTCCCACTGCATTGTGAGTATCGAAGGAAACAACTGTGTGCAGGTATCTTACTGGAAACACAGTTGTAAGCAGCTGGGAATTTCGAGAGGTCAGTTTTTGGGTAGGAAACGTTTGAACACCGTGGCGTGGCATGAACATGTTTCCAGCACACTCCACAGAGGCGTGCAGCTTTGAAAGCGTAACGAGCGACAGAGTACAAAGCACAGGAGTCGTGCACCCTGCGTATTTCAGCTTTTATCCACTTGACTTTTGAAGCATGTTTTCTTTCACAAAAGCCTTCTTGAGTTTTAGTGAAATGTTTTCTCTTTAATGTGGAGACATATTATCAGGCTCCCCAGGACCCTTTGTATTTCTTCAAACCCTACGGTCTTTGCTGGGGCCCAGCTCCATGCTGCTGGGAAGAAACTTCAACGGCTGGGGCAGCGGCAGGCCTGGTACATGGCACAGCAGTGGTCACGTTTGCATGAGTTATTTCAGAGTTGACCTTTACTCCTAGACAGATAATCTTACCGAGGGGTGCAGAAATTCCGGAGTCTGGATTTTATCCTAAACTTAGATCCTCCAGCCTCTCCCCCGACCCCAACCCCTTTAGTAATTATCGGGGGATTATGGAGAATGGAGACTTGTGATCCTGTATTTCTGCTTCCTGGTGTAGTCAGAGCAGGCAGCAGAAGCTGATTGAAAGAGCATCGGGCAAGCCCCACAGTGGCCTGGAAGGCTGGGTAGCTGGGCAGCTAGGGGCAAGGCTGGAATTGCAGATGGACCCTTGCCACCGCACTAGACTGGTGAGGTCCTAGTGCCTGCTGCCACCACCCTGGGCTCCACAGCCTGTGTGGTTGCTGCTAGTATGCTGGACACCCACCCTGCTACCCCTGGGCAGGGGGTGTTTTTTTCTGCCACTTGTCCTTAAATTCATCCCAGTCTCCACTTCTCTGCTTCTCTACCTGCTGGTTTAAAGTCCTCAGTGGAGACTTCCGGTCAAGGTGGTGGCGTAGGCAGACATAGCTAATCTCTTCACACAACCACAACAAAATTACAACTAAAATACAGAATAACCATCACTCAGAATCAACTGGACTTGAGTTTAGTGGAAGTCTGACAACTACAGAATTAAAGAAATTAAAGTCCTTGGTGGAACTATATGAGCAGATGGACGTAGGCCATGTCCCATGTCCAACCATCAAAGTAGGCTGGGAAGGCAAGCATCACATGTTTTGGCTCTACCTCCTCGCCAGAAGCTTCAGGGCAGAAAATTCCCCAAGCATGATGAAGAAGTTCATCTGCTGAGTCACCCAAATACAAATGTCCATAACATCTTCATTTTAAGCCATTGTTGGTAATAGTGAGAAAATCATCTCCTTGGCGTTTTAATCATGATAGTGAAAATGTTTAGTTGGTTCAACACAGCAGCATGGTGGCTAAAGGACTGTGACAGTGTCCCCGATCTCCATCATTCCCTTGAGTGTCTGAATGACACTTCCCTGGCTATGGATCAAGGTTACACAGAATTTAGTGCAAAGGCTCTGGATTCTGGCTTTTAATTCTGGCTCTGCCACTCACCAGCAGGTGGGAGCCATCATTTCTTCTATTCTAATCTCAGTTTTCTCATTTATAAAGTGGGATGACCTTAGCCACCTACCTCATTCTTAGAGTTCTTAGGAGATGGCATCCGTAAAGCTTTGAGGGCAGTGCCAAGCATATAACAGTGCTTAATAAATGGCAGCTGTTATGGCCGAGCTAGAGAGACTTGAGTGTGAGGATTAGACAGAAGAGTCAAAACGTATGGCGGTCTGATGTCCAGGATGGACCAGACATGTGCCTTCAAAGATGATCTGGGGAAGGAGGTCAGAATGAAAGCTGAAGTGGGTGCTCCAAGTTGGAGGACCTTCTCAAACAAGAGGGGCAAATTCCCACGTGCCAATGGCCACAGGCACCTGAGGGTACAATCTGCTTTCAAAGCACCGTTAAATAGGGCACGGCTCAGTGCTCTCGTGTTGTAGGCCAACCCCGATGCCCCATCTGCTCAGGTCAGGCACAGTACTAGTCAGTGCAGGGAAAGTTTTATTTCCCGTTTCTGGAATTCTTTTTTTTAAGGAAGAGGGGGCACTTTGCAGAACACAAAAGGAGGGTGTTTCAGACTCAGATGATCTCAACAACCTTTATTTAGGTTGGAATTTTGGGAAACACATCAATCCCTGGACACAATCATAACTCTATTTCTGTTCCAGTTTTCTAGCAAATAATAAATAGGTCTTTATTTCTGCTAAATGCTAATTTATGAAGCATCTGTTTTTTTTTAAAGCTCTTTATTAGGAGAAAATAGGAAAGATGCAGTCAGCCCATCTAACAGGAAATGATCTGTTGGTGTTGGCTGACTCACCTCTTCAGGTATGCTACCAGTTTCATTATTATTTAACATTTTTGCTAAATTAAGAATAAGAATGAATCGCCCAAGAAAGAAAGGTTCTAAGAGGTGCGCCTGCATTTGTTTTCCCCTAACAAAGGGCCATTTGAGTTTATGTATGATGTTATTTTGGAGTTAGCACCTCACCTCTAAAGCTGCCCCCTTTAAAGCTGAGTTGATTGTAAAAAGCACCATTTAAATGTTTTCATGGAGAAATTAGGGACGGAGTATGTACATACTGGTCACCTAGGGAGAGGTTGAAATAGTCATTTACCTCTTTAATGGAAGCAGGGAATGTAATTAACAACCATTTGCATGTAACAGTTGAATATTTCATGGTGGTGACAATGATTCATTCCTGCTTTCTACAGCAACTGGAGGAAAATTAAACCTGGTCTTTTGACTTTCAGGCAACTAAGGAATGGAAAATTCAAAATTCACCCCATCTCCTGTCCTACTACCTCCCCTTCCTTTTGTTCCTCTAATGCTCGCTCTCCTTTTGCAAGAGCAATTTTCACCCTGGATTGCTTTTCACCAGGGGCTTCCTAATTTGCAGAGGGAACTTGGTTAGTACAATGAAAGCAAATAGGTTTAAACTCTCAGGTTTTGACCAGCTATTGATTGGTAGTGGCTTCTAAATGAAGTTGGCTTGGACACAGGGAGAAGGAGGGCAGTGGTTGATTAGTAATGCCTACCATAGGTTGGAGCGGGGAGAGTGTCATTCATTCTGCCGTCCTCAACCAGTGCTGAGATGGCAAGATTAGGAATTGGGTCTGGCCCTGGCTGGTGTGGCTCAGTGGGTTGAGTGCCAGCCTGTGCACCAAAGGGTCGCAGGTTTGATTCCCAGTCAGGGCACATACCTGGGCTGTGGGCCAGGTCCCCAGTAGGGGGCGCACAAAAGGCAACCACACATTGATATTTCTCTTCCTTTCTCTCTCCCTTCTCCCTCTCTAAAAATAAATAAATATAATCTTTAAAGAATAAATAAATACATGGTTATTATGTTTATTAAAAAAAAAAGGAATTGAGTCTGGCCTTGGCTTAGCTGTAAGATACTGTATGATTTTGGAGAAAGCTCAGCATTCCAGTTTCCACAAATGCGCTTTGGGAGATGGGAGAAAGTCCATCACATAAAATTCAAAGTCTGTCATAAAGATCAAAAAAGATTAAAAAGTATGGAAATCTGTATAACATATGGTTACATTTCCATTTGGAAGGGTCTACAGATCTACATAAATAAGATTCAGAGCTCCATTGTAAATATATCTATAGGTTTATTTTCTAAGTGTGGAAGATGTATGGAAAGAAGAGCTTGGAGGCCTTGAGTAGAAATAGGAGAATGGTAGTTTAGAAATGGAAGGACCTTAGGCATTATCTATAGAAGTGGTTTTTAGACTTAAAAATAAATTTGAGAAACTCCCTTTTCCCTGGCAAAACTCCCTTTTTCCCTGGTACAAGAAAGTGATGCTATACTGTTTGAAGCAGCCAGATTCCTAGTGTAGATGAAATGGCATTAAATATGTTTAATTCAATTAGATGCCCTGGAAATCTTCAGAAGGCAGTGTTTAAACTATTGCAGCATGTTACATTCCCCAGCCTCACCAATGACGACATCTTGAAGATTGACCTCCAATGTGTGTGTCCGAATTCCCCTCATAAAAGCAGAGAAGAGCGGTGCTGGTTTGACTGAGAGCCAAGTGACATGAGCCTGGTGTGGGGGAAAAAGATTTATGTGCAAGAGAACACCCAGTCGTGATTGCATTGTAAACATGAGGGCATAAAAATTGGGCCGTTCCGTTTGTAAAATCCTTGAGTGGATTGAGTAGTCCTTACAGGGCCTCCACCTTCATCCATCCACCTGTCCATCTACCCAGCCATCCAACAAATATGTATTGAGTATCTCCTGTGTGTCTGGTACTGTACCTTGGGGAGACAATTCTGGGCAACACTGACGAGGTCCTTGTTTTCATGGAACATTTGTCGGGAGAGGCAGAACCAACCAAGATGAAAATGTAATTTGAGACTGTAATACGTGCAATGAAACTAGTGTTTCCATACAAAGGAACTGAGTGAGCGTGCAGTTTATAAATAGCAGTGTACTATACTTGTTAAGTAAATCAATAAAGACTTTCTACTGGTCACCAGTGGCCCCAGACCACAGGTGGACAGTAGATACTTTCAAGAATATGAAGAGTAGAATCACACCCATTGTGATCTTAGAGTTCCCGTGGGGCCCAAGAGAAACTTCACTTGCCTGATCGAGTGGCAGTTTGGCTCAGGGGATCGTGGCTAGAGCTTTCTGGTTCTTCTGGTTTCTGAGCTCCCCGGCTATGCCTCTGCACCGAGAGCCAGGTCGTCACAGCTCACAGAGCTCATGGTGACAGAGCCGAGAGGAGTTCCCTTAGGAGTTTATGGCAGCTGGACAAGGGTGCTGGCACAGCAACCTAAGAGCAAAAAACCTCAATAAATTTTGTTGACTGGGAAAGGACAAAGATTTTACAATTCTGGAGAACGAACTAGAAAGGTTCGAACTCAGAGCTGGGAGAAAGTGTTTACAAAAGTGAACTCAACATTGAAGAGAGAAGCACCAGAAGCAGTTAGACAAACAGAAACTTGAGCCGAACAGAGGGCCGGAGGCTGGGTCCATTTGTGCTGCGACTCCCCCACCCCCGATCGTGGAAGTAAAGGTGGGGATAAAATACCCTGTGTGAACTCTGTTTCAAACACACATAGTTCACCAAAAGCACCATCAGTCTGACCCCCCAAAAGAGACACCTTAAATCTGAGGCATTTTTCATTTGTGCTCTTTGAAAAAGCAATTCAAAGTGTCAACAGAAACCATGTCAGAGGGTCCCGAAGTCTCTGCTCTTCCTTAACACCTGCCACCCTTTTCTGCCTGGCCTACGCATGTCACTTGAGGTGCAGGGCTTACCTTGAGAGACGGAGACAGGAGATATATGCCCTTTTCCTCTTCGTGTCTGTCTGGTGAGACGCAAAGCCCCCTCAAATCGGGCACGTCCTGGCTATTGTACAGGCAGAGAGACTGGTGGGAGATCTTGGGACTTGTGTGTTCCACTCATCCGGGCTGCCAGGCGAGGCAGACCAGAAGGTCAGGGGAGGCACCTGGCAGGAGGAAGAAGCAGCCCTTAGATTTCAAATGTTGTAGAAAAATCTCTTTATATCTCACCACAGATGCTATGGAACTCCAGAACATTTGGAGGCCCCAGGAACCTGTGGAATATGAAAGTGTTTGGATTGACCATTCTGTTCAATCCAGCCTTATGTTCTTGGGTCTCCCTTTTTAAAAAATTATTGATGAGAGAGAGCAACAGAGAGAGAGAGAGAGAGAGCAACAGAGAGAGAGAGAGAGAGAGAGAGAGAGAGAGAGAGAGAGGAAGAGAGAGAGAGAGGAAGAGAGAGGAAGAGAGGAGAGAGAGGAAAAAAACCCCCATGGATTTGCTGTTTCACTTATTGATGCATTCATTGGTTGCTTCTTGTATGTGCCCTGACGTGGGATTCAAACCCACAACCTGGTGAACTGGGATAATGCTCTAACCAACTGAGTACCCGGCCAGGGCTGCTTGGGTCTCTCTTTTAAGCCTGCTTTCTAGGGGTAAAGTCTCTGCTTGGCTGCCTCCCATTCGTCCTTCAGGACCTTCGACCAGGTTTGAAGGTCTGTTTCCCCTGCCTTTGCACTTACCCCGAGAGTATGTTCAGTCTTCTGTTTTCTCCTCTCTGGGGGGTGTGGGAGCAGAGACCGTGCCTTGCTCACCATCTCCTCTGCAGAATCGAGTGCAGTGCTTGGCATTTATTCATTTGCCAGATGCATGAATGAATGACCTGTCCATCCCATGTCTGGCCACTCTTTGCTTCAGTTCCTTGTCCGTAAAGCCAAACGCCTTCTTTACTTACACCACAGACTTTTCTGGAGGGCCAGACAGAATGATGAACCCCTTTTTGGAGTACAAAATGTTGTGATAAGTTGGCATTGGATGTTCTGCGTGCGGCCAAGTGCAAGGGCAGTGTCTGCGGCATCCCCTTTGTTTCCATTCCTGCCCTTCAGAGACATGTGTGTCCACATCTGATCAGTGCTGCCTTTTCAGAGGGAAGATGGATGGAAACAGGCTTTCCTCCCGCTCCTGTCAGGGTAATGGGCACCCATTGAGGTGCTCATCTTAATTTACCTAATAGCGAGCATTGGCCTTCTGCTCACTTCCTGTTTTGATTGATTGAGCAGGTTTGCCATGATTAAGGCGTCCTCTTTGTTGTTAAGATAAAGATCGACCCTTTCTTTCTCCAGGTGAATGACTGATGAATGATATATATATATTTACCACCCAGTCAGATTAATTGGATGGTTTCTATCCAGAGACCCACACATGCTGATTTAATGTCGAAATCTCTTTGTAAAAGGCACAATGCTAGAGAGATTACATCTAAGACTAACCAATGGGCAGAAGGGACAAGGAGATAGATTTATAAAATTAACTCATGATAAAGCAGAGCTGTTTAACAGAGGGGCCCGGAGGTGGGCGGGGGGTGTCCCAGTTGGATGGTCCATGAGCTGCGTGCTGGGAAGAGCCTTCCCTAAAGTCTGGAGATGTGGGTTCCAGTCTGGTTTTAACAACGACAGCAGCCGCAAACAGACAAAAGTAGCAGTTAATGCTTACCGATTGTGTGCCACGTGCCAGCACAGAGCTGGGTGTGTTATGTGCTCTGCCTCACCTCCCATAACACCAACACGGTCCGGAGCTCGTTTCTTCTCTCTGCCAGTCCCTCACTGTGCGCCCTTCTGCTGGTCCCTTTACTTCCATGAGCATCGTCTGTTTCCTCGTTTGTAAGAGTTGAACTAGGTAGCTGCTCCAGTTCTGTCTTGTGGTACTCCCCCGCCCTCTTTTCTTAGTATTTATGAAAACCAAATAGAGGCCTAAGACCATCCAGGGGGCAAGCTTCAATGTTCACAGAGGTTAGGCCCGTTGAACACCCCCAGCCCAGCAGCAGTAAGCGAGGAGGATGAAAGGGTCTGCCCGGTACACTGAGCCCCTCATTTATTCTGGTCTGAGCCTCTTCACACACTAGCTGGCCTACAATAGCTTCACCTCCTATTCTCCTACTGTGTTCTTCTCAAGACAGCTTGGGGCCAGAGGCTTTGGGAATTCTCTGGGTAGATAGATGCAAAGACCTAGAACTATCTCCAGTTGCTGCAGGAGTCCAGGGGTTTAGCTTCGGATCCATCCAGATGTGAGCGTAGGGCCGGGCATGGACTCAGCCAACTCCTGGTGCATATCCGTCCACAACTCAGGAGGATGGTGGGACTGGGAAGGAACATTTTATCAACACTGTTGAGAATTGCAGTGCATGGTAATAATAAAATCAGGCTGAATTTTAGTTTTGAATTCTCTAAAGACAATACACCCCTTTATTATCTGCACAGAGAGCCAACATCTCCCACTGCCTGCATTTATATGTCTCTCAATGCAAGCCCAGGATCTGTCTTAAGACTTCGGGGCATGTGGCAAGAGGGGGTTGTTACGGAAGCCAGGGACAGAGCAAGCTGCTCTTGCGGAGTCCAAGATCTCCTTGGATTTCTCTAACAAGGGATCAGACCAGGAGAGTCCATCGTTCTTTTAACATTGAACAAATATTTGTTGGGTGCCTACTTGCTAATAGGCCCTGTGCTTTATATTGTAATACATAATGTCATTTAATCATCTTTAGTTCTTTAAGACAAGCAACATTGCTGTAGATGAGGGATTCAAGCTCAGAGATGTGAAGTAATTTGCACAGTTGAGCTTGGATCTGTATCACTCCCAAATCTGTTGTTAAAAAAACAATATTTAACTGAGTGAATTTGAAGGCCTAATTGGCTTTATTAAGTGATTCATTGATTGGGCAGCTCCCATCCAGCAACTAGATGCTCTGAGGGGCTATACAAAACAGAAGGTCTTACAGGAAGAAGGGCGGATCAAGGGAGCTATTAATAAGAGGAAAGAAAGGATTATTTTACACTAGGACATCTTGGGGAGCAAGGGAATGGCAAGGGTTTTTATGCAGATTGCTTCCTCCTTCTACGGGGAATGGAGAGGGCCCACGTGGCAGATTACCTCAGGGGTGTTGACCAGAGGATTTCAGACTGGTTGGTTAAGACAATATTTCTGGTAGAGGTTGAATCTGCAATTAAATCAGGTATTAAATCTGGGTTTGGTATCATGGCTTTTAGCACCAGTGATGCCATTCTGGGCCTGTCGTTTTCTCTTCTACAGTTCCCCTCTTTTGATCAAACTCTCTGCAACTCTGTTGATCCTTGGTGTTACCTGACACTTGGCTTTGTCTGTGTGACATTCACAGGTCACACTTTCAGGTTCGTGATCCTAGCGTTGGTCATTCTCTTCATTGCCTGTTTGATGTCTTGGGGATATCATTTGCTTGGCAGTTAGTGGCTACAAACATGCGTTTGAAACTTCTGAGAGAATACACCACCAGGGAGATTATGATGGTAACTAAGGCAGGATAACTCCCACTGTTTGGAGTGTACTTCAGGGCCATAGTTGGCAAAACCCAAACCAACCCATAAAAGATCCCACGACAGGAGTCATCCTTTTAAGCCAAATGGCTTGCTCAGTAATGGCATGTAACCAAAGCGCTGATCCAGGTACAGCAGGTAGTGTTGGCCAAGTGCAGACCCCTCCTTGTTCAGCTCAAGAGAATCAAGGGCTCTTCTTTCATCAAGAACAGCTTTGCTCAGAGAGTCAAAGGATCTTTGCTGGGCAGCTAACACCTTAGCAAAGGAATCTGCAGCCTCCAAGAGTTAAGGCGTGGTTTCTGATCATATTCCCCTTTGTGTCTATTCCTAACCAGGAAAATACAGCCCTGCCAAAGGAAGCGATTGCTGAATCATGAATGCCTACTGGTAGGTCCTTTCTAGACGAGTTAGGGGCATAGTTAGATCCTCTAAGAGGCATGGCCCAGCTACGCACCAGCCATCTCGGCATTCACAGGCCCAAGGAGAGTAACAACCGCCACAGAGATAAATCCTGTCAGTGCACAGTGGCCCGTTCAAAGCGGGGGTCAGTTAGGTTTTCTCCTAGCCTGAACTAAAAGTGTTCTAAATTTCAGTGGTTACCCCTCCCTTTTGCAGTGGCCTTGGAGATACAGATGGTGGCATTATCATTCCAGGCCAAGGCCAGTGTAAAGGAAAGAAAGAAAAGAAGAAAGGATCTCATGTTTAGCTAAAGTAGGAAGTCTTGACCGGGCGTCTTGGGCGGAAGCAGTCAGCACTGATGTCTGTCGCTTCTCTTCTGAGTCGATTTGATTTGGAGGGCTCCGGCATTTGGGCAGGACCAGGTGTCATGTGGGGTGTTTTTCAGTGGCAGGGGATATATCTACAGCTCAAGTTCCTGAAGTCTGGCTGCCATCTGGGTAGTGAGGGGGACCTGCTGTAGTCCCTTCCGAGGAGCTTAGTGATCCCCAATCAGGAGGCTGGAGGAAAATTGGAAACATTACCTTGGTGAGTCGTAGCCAGATACTTGAGGGAACTCCTATTCAGGATCCAGTTCAGTTTACAGGTATTTAAAAAAACCTCAAAGACAATGAACAGACCACAATTTAATATTTACAATGGTGTAAACATCATATTTCTCTATAATCACACATATATATATAAAGGATTTTATTTATTTATTTTCAGAGAAGGGGGGGAAGAGAGGGAGAGAAACATCGATTAGTTGCCTCTCACATGACCCCAACTGGGTGTCCGGCCCACAACCCAGGCATGTGCCCTGACCCAGAATCAAACCTGCAGCCCTTTGGTTTGCAGTCCGGCACTCAACCCACTGAGCCACATCAGTCAGGGTGGGCAGAAATCACCCATATATTTTTTATTGAAGAAAATATCAATGAAACTAAATTTGTTTGCATTAAGTTTGGCCTGATTACTTATATAAGTGTAGCGAGAATAGTGATTGACCATGTAGGTTCTTTTTCAGACCGCTTTTCTGGAGCCTCGTAAGCAGGGCGCGGGGTCGATTTTCCCAAGCAGTTCCCCGAAGCTGTCGGGCCATATCTGAGTCCATGCACATCTCTCTCAAATATGACATTCCAGGCAAAGCCTCAGCCACACAGCCAAGGTTTCCTATTGTGTTTTGTTACAAGGAGAAGAGATTGTTATTGAACTTATGCAAATAAATATATTATCATAAAAATAAGAAGGCTCACAGAATTTCTGAGTCCTGGAGGAATCAGGGAGGGAGAAAAGTAAATGTTTCATCTTTGTTCACAAAGGTATATCTTACCAAATTGTTGATGGCTTAAGAGAAAAGATTTCTTTAACTCTGGAAAAATAAAACATTAGAGCACCCTCCTCTGTTTATGCCACCTCATCCATGTAATCAAGGCTTCTTCTGCTTGGGTCCAGCTTTCCCATCCGTTCTCACCCTTGCCTGGTGATTGAGGGTGTCAGGGACGGCAATGACTGTAAGAAGCTGGCCAGTCTTTCGTCCAGGCTTGTGTGATTTGCCCAGTGCAGTGGGCGCCTCGATTACAGGAGACTGTGGAAGGTACAGCCCAAGTGGGAAACACATCTGCTGACGTGCATGTGTGGCTGGTGACGCTGCCCCTTGTCTAGGCTCTGGGACTCCCCTGGCCCGCCTGTGCCTGTTCCACGTAGTCTGAGCTTGATGCTTTCATTGATCTGTGCTGAAAACAAGCACAGTAGTCGGGAAGGTGGGCCTGCCTGCATTGTCATAGATACCTTGCCACAGTGGGCATCAATGAAAGGAAAAGGGCAAAAGGCAAATGTTGTAGCATTGGACAGGAGAACTGAGGTCTTGAACTTGGCTTTCCATGATCATGGGGCCAGAGCAGCCTCATTAGCATTTTCCCAGGAGCTTAGTCTAGCTGAGTCAAGTACATGGAAAATGTTTTCTTTCACGTGGTGCTTTTTTTCTCAGAGCCCCCTCAGCTCCTCTTCCCAATTTCATCCATTCCCCGGAAGCTTATCTTGTCCCCAGGCTCAGGGCGCAGGAGCAGCTACATGCTGCTGGACATAAATTCCTGTGGAATCCAAACAGCAGTGAGGTGTCAGGTTAAATGTCTGATTTTGTGTGTGTGTGTATGTGTGTGTGTGTGTGTGTGAGAAACACACACACACACACACACACAAGGACAGATGCTGATCTGCGGTTTGAGTAAACTCTCTCCAAATGCTGTCTGATTCCCAAGGAGTTATTTGGAAAGTTCCCAAGGTAGAAAAACAGCAAGCACAAACAGCCTTGGGGTAGTAGGGAAAAGTCAGGTGGTTTTCTCTTGGCAGTAATTCCTTCCTTGCCTCGGGAAGGTGTGGGGCAGACTGCAGTTCTCAGGAAGAGCTCTGGGCCGACGTGCCTAAGTGGTCTCGGGGGTGCTGAGGCTCCCAGCCAAGTAGCTGGTTGTCACTGAAAGCCAAACATTTGGTTTCGAGGGTCATTCCCATTTGGAATTCATCTCCAACACCTCAACATAGGAGACCTCAACATATGAGACATCGCTGTCGTTATTTATTTTCTTTTCTTCTTAGGCTTGCTGTTTTCTGGCAAGGAGCCAAGGGAGTTTCTGTGAAGGCTGGCGTCCCCAGGTGTTTGTGAGATGGGGAAAACGCTCGGATGGCATGTGAAGGGGATGCACAGGAATCAGAGGAGAGGGAATTACACCAACTGTCTGAATTACCTTGTTTCTCTTCAGTCTGACGAAATAGAGTCAGAAGCAATGTGATCTACCATTGTCAGATTCACCATTATCCTCTCCCTCCCATCCATCCATCCACCCATCTGTCCATCCATCCATCCATCCATCCATTTTTTATCCCTCCCTCCCTCCCTCCTTCCCCCCATCCATCCCTCTATCCGTTCTTTCTCCCATCCATATTTGAAAACTAACTTGAGCATCTATTATGAGATGAGTGATACAGGTGAACACAACACAGCCCTGGGCTTCTAGAAATGCTTGAGTGGGGAAGACAGACACGAACAGGACACAGTGATGTTGCCAGGCACTTATTACTGCAGAAGTTTGCGTCGGCAGTCCAGGGAGCACAGGACAAGGGCTGCAGCCTCTGTCTGGCATAGGGGTTGGGGATTGGGAAAAGCTTCTCAGAGCAGTGGTTCCAGTTGAATCTTGAAGGATGAGGAGGCCGGGGAGGATGGTGTGAGAACCGGGGCCACAGAGTGCGTGGTCATTATGGAAGGGGACGGAAGGGGGTGAATTAAAGGTATGCTAGGGAGACGTTGACTAAGTGGTCTTCGAACACGGGAGGGAGGGAGTGGTAGTGCCACTTACAGAGGCTTCTGCAGTGATGTGGCCAGGCTGCCAATACCCTGGGTGGACGGGGTGCACAGGCACCTGGGTCAGGGCCGAGTGGCTTGGCTCTGTTAACAATAAATGTAATGAAAACAAGCACTTATCCAGTTACTTCGTAACAAGCCTAGTGACAAGTGCTTTGAATTCATTGTCTCAGTGTACCCCAAGTGTGGCCTGTGTTTCATGAGAGATTATTTTAGGTGACATCCAGCAGAGGCATTGAATAACGGTGTCACACAGAGAGTGAATGTCCGTCTTTGTCCCTTCTCTCTTTCTCAGTCACTACGCTTAGTTGTCAAATGTTGCAATTCCTACCTCTGCAGTGCCTTCTCTCCCTCCCTTGCACGGTCCCCACTTCCCTGCCCCTACGTGAGCTCTGTTTAATGATCTCTTGTGTGGACAGTAAGGTTCCCGGACGTTTGTTCACAGTGGACAGTGAACTGGGGGATAAAACAAGATTATTCTGGGGCTTACCCTTCTGGAAGCAATCTTTGAATCTGGAAGTACAGAACCTCTTATAGGTTGTTTGGACTTTACTGAATGTCAAATGTCTTAAACTGCCATCCAGGTAGATAGAAGTTGGCTATGGATGAAAATAATCCATGGTCTTTTGGTGCAGTGTCTGGGTTCTCGGCTGGATGCAGCTGAACTTTGACCTCTGGAGGTTTCTGTAAATTCATGTGGGTTCTGTCACATTGGAGAAATGCATCTTTTCAGCTGACCAAAACTAAGTAGCAATATTTCAAAACTCCTGGTTCGAGGGGAGTGTAGTATTCACAGTCCAACCAAATGAAGAACCTCCTTGAAGTTCCCACGCCTGCTCAGCATCACCTTCTGCCTGGTCAAACTGCAGCTGAGGTTTCTGATGGTGTTACATTAAGACTCCACCTCCACCTTCAACTTCATAGACTCATTTGCTTACTGGCTTCTCACACAAGAACATGCCCTTCCCCCAATCCAAAGAAATGAGAAGTACTTGAAATCAGGCATTCTGAATGCCATGGCTAGCTTAAAATAAATGAAATGGATAGAAAAGACAGATGTAGTCACAGGTTCCCTGAAACATTTTACAAGGTGATATTAGACAGGCTCACAATTCAACTTTCTTGTAGGCAACTCAGCATGCAAGCGACTGTCACTTTTGGGGAAGGGACTGTTGAAACACCCTGGCATTGCAATGACTCCTTAACCACTGATCTGATTCCAAACTCTTTTTCTTTGTTTCCATCCTTGCAAAATTCTTGTTTTATCTCCTTTGCTTAAGAATCTTGGCATTCAACACCTTCCACAGCTCCGGAGCCCACACACAGTTAGATGGCAACATTCTCTCAGCTACTCATTTCCCAGTTTTCAGGAGAGTTACCTGATTGGCTCAGTTTATTTATTTTTATTTTTTGCCAGATTGATGTCACAGGATGCCAATGGGTGGCTGTGCTCATACCAGGCATCCACCCCTGGACCAATCAAATGTGATGAGGAGGTGGAGCCATGTGGTATGGAACCTCACCTAGGTGATTCCCCAGGGCTCTGGCAGGGAAAAGATTCCCCCAGGGAAGGATGTAGGTAGGTTAAGTGCAGAAATTTGAGATTAAATCAAGTAATGATTTTTTAAAAAGATATTTATTTATTTATTTATTTTTAGAGAGCGGGGAAGGGAGGGAGAAAGGGAGAGAAATATTAATGTGTGGTTGCCTCTCACATGGCCCCCACTGGGGACCTGGCCTGCAACCCAGCTATGTGTCCTTACTGGGAATCGAACCAGTGACCCTTTGGTTTGTAGCCTGGACTCAATCCACTGAGCTACACCAGCCAGGGCTTCAAGTAATGATTTAATCTGAGAAATTTGAGATTAAATCAAGTGAAGTACTTTGACTATTTAAAGAAACAAAGATTTAGGTGAGACTTGAGAGCTTCCTTAATTCTTTAAAAGACTTAGCCCATGGATGTGGAGGCCCTTGTTTTCTGCTTAGCTTCGGAGAGTATAACGAGGACCAACAAGTGGGAGTCGAAATCGAGGTGCTGAGCATGCAGGGAAAGCAGACTCTAATACGAACTGTTCCCAGTTGGACTGCCTCTCAAAGTCATGGGTTTCCTCTGTGGGAAATGTTTGAACAGAACCTGGGCTTGTGCATTTGGAAAGATCTAGATCAGATGACCTTGAAAAGTTGTTCCCCACCTTTATGATTCCAAGGACTGACTTTTAAGGGTTTCTTCTCACCCACATTGGCAAACCATCTAGGCAAACACATGTGCACCTCTGAGCTCAACACCTGGCACGTGGCACTTGGCACAATTGAGGAGCATTTCTTGATTCATGTGTCTCAATTTGACTGTGATGTCATTGGAGGCTGCTTAACCATCTGGCTGCTGCTCCCTCAGGTTTCCTGGAGCACTCGATGCTTTCAGCTAGGTTTGGTAGTCTGGGGCTCATTTCATTTTCTAAATAGCTAAGCAATTTTAATACAGGGAACAAGAGCAAGGCTGATGACAAAGCCACCCTGTTCTTAAGAGAAAAAAAAAAAGCACTTGACTGCCTGGATACAATCTACTAGTGATTTTGAATCATTGAAACTCATTTGTAACTAACATTGTAATTAGAGTTAAACCATGAAAGCCAAGATTAAAGACACCATCTGGTCTGCTGTTTGGAGAGAGGGATAGGACATTCCAACCTTGGGGAATGGAGTTTCTGGGGCTCCTGCAAATGACCTTGTACTTTACTTGACTTCTTTCTGTTTCAATCTCCTCTGTGATGGATGGCAAATGCTGCACCGAAAGAACACAGATGTTTTCCGAGACCTTGACTGAATGGTTCCCTTCATGCTCTGGCCTGAATCCAGCAGCACCAGATCTGAGGATGGGTACTGAGGACCTGTTAAATGCAAGAGACTGGGCTAGTTCCTGTGGCTTAAAAGCACCCAGCGTCTTCCTTTAAGGAGACTAGAATCGAATGGGAGGGCCAGACATAAATACTTGAACAGCTGAAATGATCAGTCTAAAGAGGTCAAAGTGGAGGGACCCCATGATGAGAACTTTAAAGAATGGAGGGATCGCTGTGGTCTGCGGTCGCCTATGGACACTTCATTATAGAGATGTTAGCTGGGCTTGGTGGACTTGAATAGGTCAAAGTGAATTCAAGGTAAGCAGAGCTATTATAAGCCAGGCAAGTTGCTGAAAAGCCAAGGCCCATTCAGAGGGCTGCGAGTCCATCAACTTGAGTAGAGCATTCTCATAGGATGTTAGTTTAGCATGCTTTCCTGGTGGACAGGGAACAAAATGACTCAGTTTTGTACCCTCGGCATGTATATCCAGCACTCTTTTTGTACACTTTGAAAACAGCATTCAAAGGCATTTCTGTTCTGCATTACTGCCCTTGACCTTGAGTTGTAAACTTGCACTGTTGACTAAATTCTTGCCATGTGTCTGTTGAGCCAAGAATCTGCCTCCCTCTAACACCCACATGTGGAGCCTTGCTTTGACCTTGGGAGTCACAAGGAAAAAGTTATCACCTCATTTCTGTACTCTGATCGTTCTGATAGTTTCAGTCAGCTGCTACATCCCCGAATGTTGTCTCTTGTGAGTTAAATATCTCCATTCCTCTTTTTGTTTTTCTGAACGTGGTCCTCACCGTTCTGAGTACCTCTCGACACAAGCAAGCTACTGTGTGTACCGGTTTTGGCCAGTTTAACACCTTCTAAGATAAATGGGAACAGGGATGACCTATGTTTTGACGGTAGCAATTACCTCTCTTCAAAGGAACTCTGTCTGTTGGCACTCTGTCAGCTGTGGACCTCTCTGGGACATCGACTTGAAGGGTCCATGCCGAGAGACCCATCAGAGAGAGAGCCGTGGAGAACAGCTCCCTGTTCCTCATACCTGTCTTCTTCCACCCCTAGTCTATTTACTGTAGAAAGGATGAGCGAACAAAGGGAGCACCCATCTCTGCCCGGCTTCCAGAACATGAGCCTCACTCAACATTCACTTTCTCGATGATCTTCACTGTCTCATTGGCATTTGCTTGCAAAGTTATTCAGGCAGTGAAGTCACTTGTTCATTGAAAACCATGTGTCCCAGCCCTGTGCTACAGATGCAGGTTCAGAATCTGTGTTCTCCAGGGGATTGTAAGCTCACAGAGAGAGGCTCCAAGGTGACCGGATGCTGAGACGAGGGTCGTGGGGACACGAACAGTCATCACATGGCCAGCGCTAGGGGAGGCGGAGGGAGAGCATGACCAGAACATCGTAATGACTAGATGGTGTGCTGTTTGAGAGCAGGCACTGTGCCGTGTCTGTTCATTTGAGCCTCCGCTCCTAGTATGGAGCCTAACACACTATAAATGCTCAGTGAATAGTTACAGAAGAAGCAGAACGAGGTGCTGCCTTCTATGAGAGAATGCAGAAAGAGTCCATCAAGTTGTTACTCAGCATGAAATATGCCGCCTCTCCCAATAACTTCAAGTTTCAACTTATACTTTCTCACCCCCTCGGGGACCTCGGCTGGGTTCTGCAGGCCGCCCGTTTCCCAGCCCCGGGGAAAGGAGAGGCGATATACTGTTCCCGTGAAATGCCATCCCCGTCCTTCCTCAGACTGGCTCTTCTTCTGTATCCCAGAGGCCTCCACCTCTCACCTCCCCGCCCCATTTACAATGAGGAAGCGGCGAAGAGCTGAGCTTTCTCAAGATCAAACTGTTATTAAGACTGGCGACTCAAACCCAGGGCTTTCGTTTTCATTATTACGTTCAAAATAAATTTTCTCTGGATTTTGAAAGTTAGAGATGTTCCCTGTAGAAAACCTGGATAAAAGAAGAAAAGTAAAATCACGACACAGAGCTACTCGCTGTTAACCCCTTGGTTTTTCTTCTGGTCTGTTTAATTTCTCTGTTTGGATATGTTACAAGTTTATACAGGCTCACGTTTGCATTGCTCTTGACCTCCTATTACACATACCATTTTGTAACCCGCCCTTTTGAGATATAATGTCATAGAGCATTCTATGACTTTCGGGGGATTCAGTATTTGTATGTTTTGTGAAATGATTACCACAGTAAGTCTGCTTAATGTCCATCACCACACAGAGTTACAATTTTTTCCCCTCGTGATGAGGTTTCTAAAGATTTTCTCTCTTTTAGCAACTTTCAAATATACAGTACAGCATTATCAATTGTAGTCATCATGCCGTACATTGCACCCCCCGCACTTATTTATTTTATTTTCACCAACTTACCCATTTTATTTACCCATCCTCCCCTTCCTCTGGCCACCACCAATATGTTTTATGTTTATTCAGGTTTTTTTTTTTTTAGATTCCACATATACATGAGATTATATGGTAGTTGTCTTTTTCTGTCTGACTTATTGCAACAGAACCTGCCTTTTACTTCATTAGAACATCATTCACTTATTTGGCATGCATCAAAGGAGCACCTCTGGTATGCCAGGTGTAAACTAAGTGCTAGAGTCAGGTGGGCAGACTGGCGTTCCACAAGTAATCTCAGTCGTAAATGCAGAGTCAGAGACTGAGACAGGTCATAGGGAGGACAGAGAAGGTGCCTGGAGGCAGGAAACCAGGAGACTGAATTTAGCTGGAGATCTTAGGGAAAGGCTTTCTGGGGCAGTGGCACTTGACACTAAGTACCGTATTTTGTTGTGTATAATGCGCACCCACGTTCTTGGCCCAAACTTTCAGGGAAAAAAATCTTCCATTTTAATTTTTTAATGTAATTATTTATTTATATTTAGATCCTTGTTTTTTGTACTATAAAGGAATTTTAGCATTCATTTTTGAGCATATTATGGTATAAGAAATGTTATGTAACAAATAATTACAAAACACAAGAACGGACACAAGGTACAAGTAATTTTATGTACCAGTAAAAATTAGTACTACCCATGTATAGTGTGCATCCTTATTTATCCCTCAGAAATTTGGGTAAAAAAGTGCACATTATACACAGCAAAATAGGGTACTCTTCAAGGAGGAGGAGGAGGAAGAGGACTTGGCGAAAAAGAGTGGGTGCAGGCAGGGTGCAGGCAGCATCCCAGCAGAGTGAGGCGAGTGAAGGCCCAGACCTAGCAAGTGTCCAGGGCTGCAGGGCTGAACCCCGGGCCTTGGAGCCTGTGAGAGGTAAGCAAGGGGGAGGAGCCTGGCAGGAGGAGAGAGTGGAGAGGCAGATCCCCAGTCTGTGGATGGGGATTCAGGCAATGACAGCGAAGGCAGTGAAGACTTTACAGGGAGTGACATGCTCTTCAGTATAAAAAGATTGCATAGGCTGGATCCAAGAGTGTGGATGGGGAGAAGATAGAAGGGACCAATCATTGAATATTTTGCAACTGAATTTTTAATGGTCGCACACTATCCTAAATATTTTCTCAGTGTGCCTTAATGAAAAACATTACTTGGTTTGGTGTCATCTTTGTTATAGTTCTCAAAACGATGAGCGCCCCCCCCCCCCCAGACACGTTACTGCACACAGCAGTGACCATTGCCTGGCTGGACCAGCAGAGGCGGGACCACTGGGTCAGAGGGCATGTGCCCTTTGGAGGCTGTTTCTCTACCTTCTTAAGTTACCCCCTGGAAAGGCAGGGCACGGGTGCGCTGATTTTTACACACCCTTGCTTACTCTGACGACACTTGTTTAAACAAGTCTCTGTCCCGATGGGCTACCACCAAAGAACTCATGTTTCAATGTTCATTTCTTTGCTCACCAGCACGGGGGAAATTTTTTCATAGGCGTATTTATTGGTTGTTAATAGCTCTCCTGGAATTGCTCCTGGCCCTCTGTACTTATGTCTCTCAGCCAGAGCTCGTTCTGATGCACCTCACACCCCCTTAGGGCTTCTTTGAGAGAAGATTTCACCAGCTTTCCCAGGCAGGTTGGCTCTAGCTGTAGGGGTGCCGTCTTCAACATTTAAAGGTGCTGACAGACAACAGTGATCATCTGTGAGCAGGGGATCCACCTATTTTTTTTTTAAAAGATTTTATTTATTCTTAGAGAGAGGGGAAGAGAGGGAGAAAGAGAGGGAGAGAAACAGCAATGTATGGTTGCCTCTCACATGGCCCTCAAGGGGACCTGGCCCGCAACCCAGGCATGTGCCCTGACTGGGAATCGAACCGGGACCGCTTGGTTCCCAGCCCGCACTCAATCCACTGAGCTACACCAGCCAGGGCGGGATCCACCTATTTTTATTTGTCACAGACATACATATAAAAAAGGCACAATAAATAATTTAAAAATAATTTTTAAAATTAAAAAAATTAAAATTTAATTTAGAGATACCCTTCTTCCTGCTGATAAATAACATGGCAGTGGGTTTTAAATGTTCAGCTGCTTAGCTCAGCACCGTCCAATGGAGACAGGACATGCGCCACATGGGCAATTCAAAATCATCTACTGCCACAGTAAAACAATACAAAGAAAACTGGTGAAATTAATTTCAATAACATTTTATTGAACTCAGTATATTCAAAGTATTGTCATAGCAACAGCTAGTCAATATAAAAATGATGGATGCGATATTTTACATTTGGTTTTCATACTAAGTCTTCAAATTCAGGGTAGGTTTTACGTTTACAGTGTATCTTAGACTGGATTGGCTACATTTTCCTGTTCTCGAGAGCCCTCCCTGGCAGTGGCTTTCACATTGGACAGTATGTGTTGGGACGGCACCTGGAGAGCCTGATGCTCGTGCTCACGGCTCCGTGGGATTGTTTCAGAGCTAGAGCTCAGTGTCTACGGCACTCGTATTCATTACAGGCCCGAAAGGGAGAAGTCCCTTTATCAGAGTCACGCGGCCGAGGGGCGGTCTGTGAGCGACTGGGCACAGTCTCTGCCCTCCTGGGAGAGTTCCGTCCATTCTGCATCCATGGCGATGAAGTGCAGGCCCTTTGCAAATGCACTAGATGGTGCGTGCGGTGTCCTGGTTGCGGTTGTTCTACTGCTTACACGCAGTTATTATTTTTTATCTAAAAGATTTATTTTTTATTTTAGAGAGAAGGGAAGGGAGGGAGAAATTGAGGGAGAGAAACATTGATGTGAGAGAGAAACGCCAGCTGGCTGCCTTCTGTATGCTCCTGACTAGGGACCAAACCTGCAACCCAGGCATGTGCCCTGACTGGGAACCGAACTGGCGACCTTTCTATTTGGGAGATGACACCAACCCACTGAGCCACACCGCTGGGCAACTTATTATTTCTTTTAAAAAGCTACCTTTATTTAAAAAAAAAAAAACAAAAAACTTTTAACCTGAGAAATCAGAGGATGGATGAGAAGTCAGGAGATTTTTGGGGGCAGAATTTCCTATCACATCCATTTGAGACTTTACATCTTTGCCTTAAAGATTTTTCTGCTCTTCAAAGGCAGATGGATCCTGTTTCACCTTTAGGGACTTTCATCTTGTACTCCCTGTGTCTGATGGATGCACCGAGTGGCCAGCAGGTGGGGCCAGAGAGTTGGTAACGGTGGGAAGTGCTAACTGTCCAGGGCTTCCACAGCTGGGACCACTGGCAGCACACCAGCCTTTGGGGCTCAGATGCTGATGTGATGGGGAACTGGATGTGGAAATCTTCATCCTCTAGATATGGGAGATGGAAATTGGAAAGTTTGTTCTTATTGTCTAAAATGGCAGAAAAAGCTTTTCATTTTAATAAATACCAAAAGCCAATTCCAGACCTGGCCGGGAAAAACTGAGAAAATCTGCAAGGAGGTAATATTGAGAGCTTGCTATAAAAAAGTTCCATTAATAAATTTGTATCACTTACATATTGCTATAACACCCAGAGTGAAAAATAATAAGATAGTTAAAGAGAAGTAGTGTGTAGAAGGAAAGACACAAAATAAGATGAACTAGTATTGGACCCTAAGGATAGCCACAGGGTGGGGACAGGGGGACTTTAGCAAGTGGTGGGGGATGTGGGTGGGAGATTCTCAACTGGAGTGAGAAGGTCAAGGAAACCTAGATCTGAGATTGGAATATTTAGCAGCCCAAACCCCACCTCCCACATTTGATGTTTGAAGCCCCTTCTCAGAATTCCTGCTGTGAGTGTGTCGGTCCCTAAGGAGAGTGGAGAGCCTGATTGGGTGTGTTGAAGAAAAGTCCAGTTCAGCAGGGTTTGTTAACTCGGAGGATATTAGCAAGCAGCCCCCAGGCTGAATCTTGTCCATATACATGTGTTGTGTGGCTGGCTTGGACCAAGTTTTAAAGAATTTCCAAATTAGCTGTTAATATGTAAACATCAGGATTTATTGCCAAAGCATCCAGATTTCCACCTCCAGCTGAGCAGTGGTGCATTTGTGGGGGACATGTGTCCCTGTGCTTCTTCAGCTTTCAATTCACGCCCCCCTCGCCCGAAGCTGTGGGCATTTAAGTGTGGAACCGTTAGCTCATAGGGGAGCTAAAATCTTACCTCCACTCTGTTGGAGTATTTTTTGGACTGAACCAAAGAATTAAACCGACATAGCACAGTTTAACAGGAGGAAAGCATGCAGATGCTTTTAACGAAGTTTTAGGTGACCAGGAAGCTCTCATAAGGCAACGAAGACCCAAACAAGTGGCAACACCTACATGGTTTTACACCAGGTTGCACAAAGAGAGGCGGTTGTGGAAATGTGACTACACTATGTGGGGAGGCTCAGGGAAGATAGGAATTGTTTTAAACAATGGTTGTTGGTGCAAAATTTTCTTGGCTGTGATTCCCTGTGGAAGAATGTTTCTCTTCTCTTGGTGCAGGGGAGTTTTGGGTCCTGTTTCCAAGAAGAAAAGGGGAGATTAGAATGCCCTTCTTGCCCCTGTTTCTAAAAGTGCCTTTGGCTCAAAATAATCCTTTTGCCAAAGTGTCATATCTTGCCACTCTTCATCACGCTAGGATGCCTCTGTGAGCAGAGGATTTAAGAGAGCACGAACATAGCCCAACCAGAGGCCAAGAAAGATCAAGTCAAGGAGATTGAACAAATACCCACGAAACCACCCTCCACACGGGGAACTCAGGGAGGAGAAGATGCGCAGCGAGGGCAGGAGAGGGGAGAGGCGGAGATGCAGAGGAAAGTTCTCTTGAAGGCAACCTCCTGATAAACAGAAGCAAAATTGAGGAGAGAATTTATTCTGCATGAGATAAGCAAAGAGGATATCACTTCTTAAAATGTCTGGGATGAAAAGACATGGAAATGCCTGCAATGAAATTCCCATCTGGGGCTGTTGATTGGCAGCAGGGGAAGTGGGGACTGCACTGTGGAATATGTCATCAGGACAGGGGTACCTTCTAGAAAGTGCCCCAGAACGCAGAGACAAGTGGTCATGGGAATGAAAAAAATACAATAAAAAATAAATAATTAAAAGCAGAGAAAAAAAGAGGGAGAGATGTAGAAGGCAGAGATGACAAATGTAACCTGGAAAGAGTAGGCATTTTTAAAGAAAGCTACAGAGCAAACAGATTATAGGCAGTGTGTGAAGGGAGCATCGAAGGAAACTTTCCAAAACTAAAAGACACTTGGATGGAAAGTGGTTGTTTCTTGGACTGTCCAGGCAAATCTTACATAGAATCTATGTTGATATGAACCCTGGTAAGGATTTTAAACTTCAGGGACTGGCTTCCAAACTGAAAATTAGAGAAAACAAAAGGAAAGAGGTTATTTTACAAGGGCACAAATCAAGTTCATTTCCATTTTTGCACTTGAATATCTGAAACAGAAGAACATGAACAAAGCCTGCAGAGTTCCGAGAGAACTCAGCTGTGACCCCCACATTTTATACACAGAGAAGATGTACTCTTTGACCCAGGGATCCAAAGGAAATGGAAAAGTCTCAGAAAATATACCTCCCAGTAACTCCATTTATGCAAAGTAACTCTAAGTGTTTCATACCACAAATAATTAAACCAGAAACCAATGAGAAAATAGCAGAAGGGGAAAATATGCCATCACTACATAAAGAACTAGCCAAGTGAACAAAAATACTAAAAAGGAGAAAAAAATGGCCACTCCCATTATTGCCACTTGTTGCCAGGAAGCCATTTGAGCCACACAAATGCCTCATAGCCCAGAGGGAAGATTTGAGTTTTCAAAACAATTTATTTCTAAAGTGACTTTTAATGTTATAGAAACACCCAGCCTTGCAGCCACCCTGTGAAACAGGGCCTGTGTGTGTGGGTTTTCCTCCGAGGCTCCAAACAGAGTTCCCAAGTCCAGAAAACACAAAAGGAACTCATTCTAGGACTTTCTCCTCTTGATGACTATTTCCGAATCGACTCTCTTCTCTTCTGCCCACCACGTCGGTCCCTCAAAGAACCGCTGATCCACTAATCTAGTTCAGATGAAGATGGCTCCCACCCCTTTGGCTGAATTAAATCAGAAGACTCAAGAAGAGGCAGTGTTACCGTATAATTTATTGATTTAAAAATCTTTTTATTTACTTTAAGAGTGATAGTTGTACAAAACAAGCAATATGCCGTGTGTTCAGCTTTTGCGAGGGTAAATGTTTCCACTGGGCATTGAGCTGTAAATTTCCGCTTTGGGACTTCAGCAGGAACCGCGCTGCGCTAAGTATTTCCAGGATGGATATTGCCCGACACGGTGGGGTTTTTTTTTTTGTTTCCTTTTGACTTGTGATTAATAATGTGCCTGCTCAGCAATGCTTGCACCTGGCCTGTACTTCTGTGTTTATGAGACTTTAATGATTTCTCACCCCAGTCAGCGGTTTTCCCTTTCTTCTCTCTTTTTCTTTTTCTTCTTTTTTAAAAAAAGCAGAACAAAATGTATTTATTTTAAACAATGCTTTAAATTGATTTTCTTTTTTAGTAGTTGAAAAAAAAATCATAGAATCCTAGGCACATTTTGATTTGGAAGAGAACTCAGGAGTTGGTCGACTTTAATTCCCCAGCTGGGGCAGAAATCTCTAGAATATCTGGACAGTCATTATCTAGCCCTTGCTTGTTCGTCTGCAGTGCCAGACAGAGGGAGCTCACTCAGGAGAACCTTGTACCAGTCCTTGACCGTCCGCGAGCCTGGCTTCCTCCATGTGAATCTGGAAGGGGCAGCTTTGTCCTTCCAAGTCATGAGGGTGCTGTATTCAGGCAACTCTGATAAGTATGAACATTAAATGCACACGAGGAGATAAAATAGCTTCTTTTTGTCATACTTTCTGTTCAGATAATAACCGTACTATAGGCAGGGCTTTGCTTATAAACTAAAAAATGTACGGTGAGCCCCAAGGACTCATGGGTGGATCCCTGGGCAAGACCTCCCTCCAGAAGCTTCCCCTCTGCCCAAGAGTATAGCCTGATGGCTAAGCGTTTGCTTCTGGAGTCAGGCTGCCTGGGTCAAATCCTGTCCCCGCCACTTAACAGTTCTGTGACTTTGGCAAATACCTACCTCAAAGACTTGTTCAGTAGATGAAGTGAGACAGTATATGTAAAATGCTTAGCATAATTTCCAGTCCGTATGGAGAACATGGTAAGTTAGTTATTTTAGTACTGCCGTTACTCTGACTGTATGTCAGAGACTAAGGTTCTAATGCCAGGCCACCCTTTCTGTGTAGACGTTCTGCTTGGGTCGGTTCAGACTGGGTCACAGGGATCTGTCTTTTTAGCAAGCGCGCTGGGTGATTCCCATGCAGGCTGTTCTCAGACCACATTCTGAGAAATGCTGCAGTAGAGAAACCCCCCGCTTTCAGGATACAAAGGTTTTAGGGCCTTAGGATAGCCACCAGCCTGTGTAAGCATCTTCGCAAAGGAGGTATCACTCTTACCAGTTTGCTGCTCATGGCGCGCTGCGCTCGAGCAGGCAGAATAGAAATGAGAACATGATTGCTCCCCTGGCAGCGCTCGGAGCCCGGTGGCAGAGGAAACGAGGTAAATACTCATGGTATCCTAAGAGGATCTGAGGTGCTATGTGAAAAAAAACATTTAACATTGTGAGCTGTCGCATATGACCTTCTCTTTTTGACATGAGGTGCTGGTTTTCCATTTAGAGTAGTGATATAAAATTTGCTTGTAAGGTAAAACTATTTTAATCTAAACAGATCTATTAAGTAAGCAGCAGAAGTCGTCGACAGAGTGAAGGTCCTGACAGTGGTACATGAAGAGCTGAAATTTCAGAAATGCTGCATTTTGGCGAGAAGGGCCGTGGTGCTACACCCAACGTGGTTCCTTATGTAGGGGAGGGCGAGGGAACTCAACCTGGGAGGGCAGGCAGGGCTTCCCAGTGGGGGCCCCAGTTTTCCTCCCTCTTTTCTCCGTGTGCATAGCTCCTGTTTCCTAAGGCAAGAATTCCATGTGTAAGGAGCGCTCACTCACTCTCCACGCTTCCTGTACCCTTGCCTTGTTTAATGCCCGTAATGCTCCTATGAGGTTGGACGAATGCCATCCCCGCCATGCAGATGAAGACATCAGGCCATAAGGCTCATCCTAGAAAGGAGGACTTGAACCCAGGCAGCCCACGCAGAACTCCAGCTTCAAACCTGTGTTCTACTCACCCGACTGTGTGGAGATCGGAACACGTGGTGGCAATGAGGGCCTGGAGAAGATGTCTGCGTGTGTGCGTGTGTGCCTGCAGGTACCTGTGCACATGCGTACAAGTAGTGAGGCTTGGCAGAACTGGCTGCATCATTTGTGGGGCCCATTGATAAATGAAAATGCAGGGCCCCTTGTTCAAAATGTTATTCATTTAAAGATGGTGACAAAACATTAGAGCAAACACGGGGCCTTTCAGAGCCCAGGGCTCTGTGCCCAAGTTGCACACCCACCCACAAAGCAGGCCCAGGACTTGGGGTGGAAGGGAGAGGTGCTGAGAAAGAGGCCAAGGAGGAGCCCCAAGATCCAGCACCTGCTCCCCCCTTTTCTGATAACTGACCTGAGGAGCTGTAGTCAGAAAGCACATTTCTCCTGGCTTTCCATGCCCTTCGAGGAGAGGAAAACCTCTTCTCCACAAACACTAAACTGGATAAGGAAGGTTCCAGTGCTCTGCGATGACTCAGAGACCTTGACACAGCTCCGACCGTCAATATTCCTTCAGCGGGTTTTGCAAATAAGATTCCTTGGGTGATTCCATTTTTGATAAAATGCAGTTTGCAGATTGGTAGTCAAGTAGACTTCCTGTCCTGGAGGCTGGGCCCTACTCCGCAGTCCCGTCCCCGGGCCCTCCTCAGGGTGTTTCCTTCGCAGCTAGGGCAAGAGGTGTTCAATGACTCGAGCCTTCAGATACTCTCAGTTCCTGCTAATCTATTGTGTGAAAGAGCTAAATCTTATGAAAATTGCCATTTATTGCCTCATATTCATAATGTGCCTGTTTCATGAAATGAAGTAGAAATGAGTTATTTTTGGACTTCATTGGTGGCTGCAGCCCGTAATGATAAATAATCATGTGCATGAAAAGTTTAAATAGAATTTTCACAGAAAGTGAATATATACCTTGTTTTATTAAGCATCCTTGATACACGAGCCTAGAACTAGATACATTACTAGAAGTCTAGTCTTATAAAATTTATTCCAGGAGTCATTCTTTACTTTTCAAGATGATTTTTAGCTTTGCAGGGCATTTGCTTTAGTTTTAAAGAATAGCTTCTTGGCATGCTCTTGCTTGAGCACACGCGTACACGCATGGCCCACCCCCTGTTCCTTAGGCATGTATTTTTTTCTTTCTCTCTCCTAAGCTCTAAGGGTTCCCAGGAGACTTGCAACTAGGGGAGCATCTGGCAACAGCAGCTAATCCCAGGCTAACCCCCTGAACCTGTGCCTAAGGGACTCTGTAACTTCCTTTCCTGAGTCCATGCAGCCCAGCCTCAGCTCACTCCTGTGGCTGTGATCTTGCCTCTTCTAGCATAAGACCTTCCTTTTTTTCACTGTACCCAGCTTTAATAAATGTATTCTCAAAAACAAAACAAAACAAAGAATAGCTTCTTTAGATGTATTTGAAGTGGACTTTGATTCAAGAAGTAACCAGTTAGCACACAGCTGTTCAGGTCGGGCTCTGCAGAGCGAGGCACACCTGGCCCCTGGAAGAGGAAAAACGCCCCGTGCTTCTGCATTCTGAGTGGTTTCTGTTTAGGACTAGCATTAGCCTTGACCTCCAACTTCTATTTCATTAATGCTGCATTTATGGGTCCTATTATAAGCAGCTTCTACTCTGAACAAATATTCAGCCTTGTCAAATGAATGCTTGTTTTTAACAATTCCCTTTCACAAAACATGCCATCTGTGGCACAATGAGGAGCTTCCTTGATGAATCCTTCTAGCTGAATGGTGCTGATCGGGAGTGGATAGTCACAGACATTAAAAGGGCATGCTGCTCTGGCCAGGTGGCTCAGTTTGTTGGGCATTGCTCTGTACACCAAAAAGGTTGTGGGTTCGATCCCCACTCAGGGCACATACCTATGTTGCGGGTGCGATCCCTGGTTGGGGTGCGTATGGTAGGCAACCTATCAATGTTTCTTTCTTACAATGTTGTTTTTTTTCTCTCTCTTCTCTTCCTTTTTTTCTAACATCAATAAAAATATATCCTTGGGTGAGGATTTAAAATATATATATACCCAGCTGGTGTAGCTCAGTGGATTGAGCGTGGACTGTGAACCAAAGGGTCACCGGTTCGATTCCCAGTTGGGGCACATGCCTGGGTTGCAGGCCAGGTCCCCGGTGAGGGCCATGTGAGAGGCAACCATATATTGCTCTTTCTCCCTCCCTTCTCCTCTCTCTAAAAATAAGTAAATAAAATCTTAATATGTATACACACACACACACACACACACACGAAAGCAATGCTACTTTCAGAAAGGATTTGCACTGCTCTCTTAGTGCCCCCCTGCAGGGAAAAATAATCTTATTTCGGTAAACAGGTTACTTGTCAGGTTCATTGGATGCTCGTTTCCTGCCTATCATGGTGCCTGGCACATAGCAGGCTGGCAATAATGGGTGCGTGCACGGTGGAGTCAAGGAAACACTCCTACATGAATATTCCAGAAAGAGATAGTAACTGTTCAATTATTTGGAATGTGTGTCAAAGGGATTTCCAGACAGCTAGTTTTCTTTTATCCATACGAAGATGTGGTCAGAAAATATCAAAGAATATCAGACAGAGACAATCATGAACTTAGAGCTCATCTAGTCCCACCTTGAGACAGTAATGTCAGATGATCATGACGATGATGATAATTATGGTGTTAATGCCATTTTTGAGCCTGTGATGGTAGACCCTTTCCTCCTGTGACCTCATGCAATCTTCACAATAACTTTGCGAGATAGGTGTTATTTTATTTTACAGATGGGGAAACTGAGGCTCAGAGAGGTGAAGGAATCTTATCACGGCTCCCTAGTAGCTGGCTCAAACCCAGGTCTTTTCGGGACCACAGTCCATGTTCTTTTTCTTCACCATGTTTTCTCCACACAAGGTCCTAGAGCTTGTCATTGCTGAGGCAGGACCGGAAGTCCAGTCTCTTGACTTTTTTGTCAGTAAGGAAGTGCTCATCGAAGTGCTGCAAAGACGTCTTATATTTTTAACTCTAACCATCAAGGGTCATCAAATGGGGGCAAGAGACAATCCCCAGTAAGTCTGTTGCAAACTGGTCAAATGGACTTGGATTACTTGTGAGATATTGAGAGTAATCAGGGTGTAGTGTGCCAGTGTAGGAAAAAAAGTCACATAATCTGCAGCCATAAACTTGGTTTTAGGTCATGATTTTGTATCCAATTAGTCATGTGACCATCAGCACTTATTCTTTTTGAACTTGCCTCCTTATTTGCAAAATAGGGGCAATACAAGCCCTTACTGACGGAGTGGTGGTGATGTGAAATAAGACCATGTTTAGGAAATTTTTTCTAGACTAAAATATATAGTGAATGCATTTTTTAATTCCCAATCACTTGCATTTCTCTCTTTCTTACTTTGCAGTTTTTTTGTTGTTTTGTTTTAAAGACATTATTTTATAGATATTTTATAAGCATTTTAATTTCAGTTTTTATATGCTTTTTAAAATTTCTTTGATGGTAAACAGTGACTTCCCCTTTAAAACAGGGACATGTGCCCTGGCCAGGTAGCTCAGTTGGAAAGAGGTTGTCCCAATACACCAAGGTTGTGGGTTTGTTCCCCAGTCAGGGCACACAGAAGAATCAACCAATGAATGCATAAATAAATGGAACAACAAATTGGTGTTTCTCTCTTTCTCTAAAAGTCAATAAAATATTTTAAAAATAGGGACGCATATCATTTGTTATACAGTTCACTAAAGTTGGAAAATTATATCCAGCACCTGGGTTGGAAAGGTCATTTGCACACAAGAGGTTTGGTGGAATAAGGTTCACAGTGGTCTGTGGAAGGTCTTTGGCATGAGATCTGGCGCCCAGGTCAGTAGGAGGCAGGACAGAGTCCAGCCCCACTGATGAATTGCTGCTGAGGGCCCACCGATGCTCAAGTTTATCAATTTTTTTTTTAGTTTTTTAAATTATACCTATTTTATTAGGTGTCAAGTGGTATCTTTCTGTTACTTTTAATTGTATTTCCTTTAAAAATCAAATACACATCTACCCCATGAACCCAGTTATTACTCCTGGGTATTTACTCAAGAAAAATGAAAAATACATCCAAACTTGTTTAATAATGTCCATAGCAACTTTACTTATTTGAAGCAGCTGCAAAGTGGAAATAATCCAATGTCTATCAATAGGAGAATGGATAAATAAATTATGGTATATTCCCATTATGGAATACTACCCTGCAAGGAAAATGGAATACATTACTATAATTTGTACTGTGGTGAACCCCAGAAACATTATGATGAGTTAAAAAAGTGAGATGCAGGAGAGGATGTACCGTGTGATTGCAGGTAAAACTAATCTCTGGTGACAGGAATCAGACCGGCGGGTGCCTGGGGAGGGGCCGGGGGGAGACTCCCTGGGAGAGGACACTCGGGGACTCTGGGAGCTGCAGAGAGCCTGTGGGGGTGTGGGTTTCACAGGTGTGTGCGATTTTGTCAAACTCATTAAATTATAGTATTGTACTTAAAGCCTGTGCTTTCTACTCTATGCAAGGTACGCCTCATAAAGTTGATTCACAGATTTACAAACCCCCAAAGAGGTGTTGAAGTTGAGGGCCTTTGGGTTGTTGAGAAATCTTGAAGCCTTTCTATGGAAGAATTAGGGGCCCATTGGAAGAGGGGAAATATGAGAGAAGGCAGGAGAGCTGACGCCCCAGACTGGACGGGCATCCCCGTGAGGACAGAGTGATACCCACTGTGTGTGTCACTCCAGAGGAGAGAAAAAGGGGGTGTCAGGGAAATAGCTGGTTTGAGCTCTGTAGAAAGAAATACTTTTTCCAGAACGAGAGGTGATTTGTGATGGAATGGGATGTCTCAGGAGAGCATGAGCTTCCTGTCACTCAGCAGAGGCTGGGCGGCTTCATGTCAAGCTTGTTGTGGAGTGGGTTGAGAGGACCTCTAAACTTTCCGGGTGCAAAGATTCTGCAGTGACAGGTGGTGCCGGGCAACAGGTGGAGCGTGAGCTTTGGAGTCAGGCTGCCCATGTCTGAATCTGCAGCTCTTGGATGTACCAATAATGAGATCATCTTACACAAAGTGACTTCTCTAAGTCTCAGTTTCCTCATTTTATTATTATTTTTTAATTTTTTTTTTACTTTTTAAAATTGCTGTTCAAGTACAGTTGTCTCTATTTCCCCCCCACTACTCCCCTTCCACCCATCCCCACCTCCCTCCCTCGATCCCACCCCGCTTTGGCTTTGTCCATGGGTCCTTTATACATCCTTGATGACTCTTCCCCCTTCCCCCCTGTTATCCCCTCCCCTCTGGTTCAGTTTCTTCATTTAAAAATGTTGACTGTGTGTTTCTTTTCCTTCCTACCAGTCTATACCTCCCCCCCCCCCAAATGCTGCATGACCTCAAAGAATTACAACTGAAGTTGAAATTGAAATGGTTCACCTACAGGACATAACAAAGTTCCTACACAAGTACTAAGCGCATGATAAATCTTACCCATCATTATTATTTTATTTTTATTATTGCTGGTATGATGATTCTAAGAATTTTAGGTGTCAACACATGCCAAACATACCAAAGGTAGATGTTTTAGAGCAAAATTTAGGGGCTTATATAAAATATCTCATATTAGACTGGCAAACCAAAAGGCGGGCACTCAGTCCACTGAGCCACACCAGCCAGGGCTGTATTTCTTTTTTTTAAGATTTTATTTATTTATTTTCAGAGAGAGGAGAAGGGAGGGAGAAAGAGCAATGTATGGTTGCCTCTCACATGGCCCTCACTGGCGGGACCTGGCCCGCAACCCAGGCATGTGCCCTGACTGGGGATCGAACCGGGACCTTTTGGTTCCCAGCCCACGCTCAATCCACTGAGCTACACCAGCCAGGGCTCTTGTGTATCTTTCTAAAGACATTTTATGCCATTTATGGATCCTTTTTCTATTTTTTTATATAGTAGCTTACCCCAGAGTATTTTTTTTTACCTTGTATTTTCCACTTTAACAATATTCACTTAAGAATATTACAGTTCAGACCTTGAGGGCTTTTTCTTCCACTTTAATGACTGCGTTGTATTTCATTGTATGCTGGGTGAAATGGCATATACATTTAAAAAAATATTTTGATAGATCTTGCCAATTTTTTCTCCATTAGGTTTATACCAATTTCCTTTCTACTAGCAATGAATTAGCGTGTCTCTTGACCTCAAATCCTCACCAACATCAAACGTTCTCACTCTCTTGGGCCTTTGTCAATTTCATGAGTGGAAAGGTGGAACTGAGCGTATCTTCATATGTCTAAGGGCAATTTGTGTTTCCTTTCTATGAATTTTCTCTTTATAGCCTTTGCTTATTTTTGATTGGTTCAGATGTATAATAATTTTCTGTTACTGAATTTATTAAAGATGTTTATGGTATTCCCTTACTAGCCCATTTCCTTGTTGCAGACTTTAAGCACTATATAGTAAAATTTACTTTACTGGTGTGTAGTTCTATGAGTTTTAATACACATATATGTTCTTGTAGCCACCCCCACAATCAGGAAGTAGAATTGGTCCGTAATCCAGAAAATTCCCTCCAGCTGCCTCTTTGTAGTGAAACCCTCCCTCACTCCTAAACTTTGACAACTACTGCTCTGTTCTCTGTGGCTGTAATGTTGCCTTTTCTCAAATGTAATCTAAATGCAACCGTGCAGTATGCAACTTTCGAGGCTAGTTTCTTTCTCTCCTTTGAGAGTCAGCCTGTTGGTTTAAGTATCCAATACCTCATTTCTCTTTATTGTTGAGTGGCATTCGGTTGGATGGATGTGCGAAGATTTGTTTTATCCATTCACCCACCAAAGGACATTTGAGTTGTTTTCAGTTTTTGGCGATTGTGAACAGAGCTGCTTTAAACATTTGTGTACGAGTTTTTGTGTGAATGTAAGTTTTCCTTTCTGTTGGGTGTCAGCTTCTCTTGGCTGAGTTTTCTTCACAATGGTTACATCCCTCTCTGCCCACACACACACATCTTGTAGTATTCTATTGTGTACTCATTGATGTTATTTTGTAACCTCTGATTCTGTAATCTTTCTCTGAAGATGGGTTACCTTTAGCAGACGGTTTAATTATTGGGTGAGCACATAATAATTGTGTAAACTTGCTTGCAGGCTATGTTATGCCAAATCTGTGAAAAGCCCCAGGGAGCGAGTTCACAAACCCCTGTCGTTTGGTGGGACTCAGATTCTGAGCTGTTTCGTCCTTGGGTTGGTCAGGACTTGGTGCAAGGCTTTGTTAGGATGGGCTCAGGGTAGACACAGTCCCTGCCCTCAGAGGAAAACTTCCTGGCACACCAGCCTGCCGTCTTGGGAGTTAACGAGGTGTTGGTAGATCTTTCTTCTTAGTCAGGCTGGACTTGCAGTGTCCTCTAGTCCCCGCTGACCTCCAGTGTTGCATTTCCACCCTCAGTCTTCCAGCAGCCAGTCTCCAGTAAGCCCTCTCATCCCATGCATGTGAGCTCAGCCCAGGGACTAGGACCCCAACATAAACTTCTGGGGTGCCCTTCTGTTGTAGTTCTCTTCTCTCAGTGCCCTGCTCCACGGTTTCTAGCTGTTTTAGCTTCCTCGAACCTCAATCTTTGCCACTTCAGCTCAGCAGGACCACCATGCTCTGCATGGACGTGAGCTCATTGTGTCTTCTCTGAGAAATTGTCCCCAGGCATATTGCTGGGGTGAATTGGCAGCACAGTCTGAGTTTCCTGTCTATTAGGACTCGTGTTTCTTGTACTATTATCCAATACCTGAAAACAGTGGCTTCTTTGATTTTTTTTTTTTAATGGTTGTTTATGGTGTAGGGAAAGTCTGGTACCGGATACTTTTCTCAGAAGCTTACTTGAATGACAGATTCTAGGTGATTTATTAAGGGCAGCAGAACTCTTCTGCTTGCAACCTAACATTTCATCAAGGGTGACTTTGTTTTTTGCAACTGCCAGAGAACTCTGTGCTGTAGGGTACTAGGGATCTGACCTGGTTTGGTAATTTTTGTGTTCTTATGTTTGCTACGTTGAGTGGATTGGGAGTCTTTCCCAAGGAGCTGAAACATAGCTTTTGTAAACTGCACTAGGTAATGAATTTTTAATTTTCAGTCTAGTTTCACCATGGTAGTAAAAACAGGTTCAATGATATGCCTATTGGGAATTCTAGAATCTTATAAATTCTGAAATTTTATTCCAGCAGAGCTTAGCTCTTCCCCCAGCATGGCACTTCTGGACAGTCCTGCCCTTCTCAAAGGGGGTCGTTTTCCTGTGGAATGGAGACAAGGTCAGTGAAGGAAAGAGAATGCATAACAAACTTGGACAACTCTGTCTCTTTACTTAACCTGGTGTTCATTAATAATAACAAATTGTAGGTCATGTCTACTAACTTTCCAAGTGGGATAGACTCTGGGCTCAGCAGGAGCCACTGAGTTCTGCTCACCATATTTCTTATACTCCTTCTGGCACCAGTGAGCTAGCCTGGAAATTTCCTTCTCCTGGTCATGGCAGAGATCCAGGAGAGCAGACCCAACTGTGTGAGCACATTTTCAGCCTTGGCTGTATTACATTTGTTAGCATCCTATTGGCCAAAGCAAGACACATGGCCAAGCCCAGCGTCAACGGCACTTGTTCTTCATGTGGAAGTGAACAGGAGAAAGTGACTATTATTGAACAATAAGCCAACCTCCTACAAGCCCTTATTATACACGAGTCACTAAGGCTACAAAGAGGAATAAACAATAGTCATTTGCCGTAGGAGCAATAAAAAAAATGAGCCTGAACCAGAAGAGCAGCCATCTTATAGTTAATGGAAGGTGTAGAGAAGGAGTTAAAAATTCTAGTTCAAATGAACAGAAATCCCTGGGCTTTTAGGATTTTTTTTCTTTTAATTTCACACCCTGGAGGGTGTTAAACTTGGATTGCTGGCAGTGGACCAGAGCATTGTGTTCAGCTGAAATCTGCTGTGATGATTAAGCAGGTACACTGTGATTTAGAGATTGAAAGCTATGATCTCATGGTAGAAGCTGAGTGGGCCAGGGAACTGTTTGGGTTCATAACACTTCCAAAAGCACTTGGGCAAAGATGTTGGGGATTAAAGGGAAAACGCATAAGCAGGTCTGCACACAGGGACTCGGGGCTGTGTGGCTCTGTTTCAGGAATTCTCGGTAAGAAAGGCTCAATAGAAAACTGAAATATGCAGGCCAGCCAACCACTTGGAGCAACCCTCTGGTGCTATTGAAAGGAAGAGCTGCACGGCCCAAGGAAGACCTTGATGGAGTGCAGGGAGCCAGGCGATGGCCTGGTACACAGCTGCCTTGCACCTCCTCCCTTTTTCTCAGGGCCACTCCTTCCATACTTAGTGTTGGTTGTTGTAGTTAAACCCGAGGAAGGCTCAGAAAACCTGGGCCCAGGGGTGTATCTAAACCTCATGCTTTTTCCTTTTCTTTTTGTCATGCAAAATTTAAAACACTCAGGTCAGGGGGCCTAAAGCTGGGTGATGGTGTCCAGAATCCCCCGATTCCTCCATATCGGGCTCTTGATCACACCCAAGAATGACTGACCAAAGGAACAGAAGTGGAAAAATGTTATTGGGACCCAAGATGGCAGATTTCGGGCTTGTGTAATTCATGTTAGGAATATCTGCTCTGGTCCAACGCTCTTGTTTCACAGTTGAGGAAGTAACGGGCCTGTCTTGGAGTGACATGAGTCTGTCGCAGGGCCTGGAGAGAACCAGTCCTTGGGCCTTATGGTGACAGCTAGCAGCTAACATTTACCGAGGACTTGGTACTTGCTAGGTTGTTATAAACACCGTATGTAAGTGTCTTCTGGTCTTCACTAAAATTCTGTGAACTAGTTACTGTAACTATCCCCATCGAACAGAGAAGGTAAATGAGGTACTGAGATACCACACAACCTGTCTGCTGTCACACAGCTAGTAAGTGGGGAGCAAGGATTTGAAGTCAAGGGCTGACTTAGCACTTGCACTCTATACAGAGGTGGGTGAACGTAGGTTTACGGTGTGAGCACCCCAAAACACAGAGCTCATTCTTGTTTTATTATTTATTAATTATTGTATCGTTACCCATGCAAACAGTTGTAGACCTATGTTTGCCTACCCCTGTATTTAATATTTATTTTTTAAAAATTACATTTATTGGGGGTGGGGTAGGGTAACTTTGGTTAGTAACATTATTTTACTGCACTGTTATTCTGCAGTGAGAGAGCTAATTAGACCAAGACATATACTACAGGTCCCTAATAGACAAGGCTGTCCTTCTTCTTGGAGACTGGCAGATCCCGAAATTGTGAGCCCTTTACCTTACAGAGAGCGGGGCTAGAAAACACTGTGGTTTGTGTTGGAACTGCGGCAGGCCAGCCGGCAAGCCTTCTGAGCTGTCCAAGGTGCTGACCCCCAGCTTTCTCTCAAGCGTCCATATCTCCGGGACCCATTACCAATGCTGATTCACTTTTACCATGCAAGTCTCGAATTTTATGTTAGAGTTGAATAGGTTGCAATTGATAATAATTGTATTTCTACTGTGTTCTAGGCACTTTATTTTATTTATTTTAAATTAACTAATTTTCCTAAGTATTTTATTAAAAAAAATTATTGACACTGTTACGAATATTCCCCATTCTCCCACCCCCTTGCCCACCTCCACCCAGCTCCCGTTTCCTGGGCACCTTAGATTTCTTACTTCGGTGTAGCCTCACAGCAATTCAGTGGCCTTGCTTTCTTTTAAAGAAGAGAGAAGCAGATAAACTATTAACCATGTTACAAGGAAGAATGAAGCAATTACTTGTTAGAAGTAAACAAACTGGGATGTGGAAAGGGGTGACAAGAAAGTATTTATGGAGCCTTTGAAGTGGAACTAGAGGGGAAATTTCAGTAAAGGATAGTCTGTTGGAACAAGGGAAAATAGATCTGTGTGGCTATGTTGAGACTATCAAATACTTAGAGCCCATGTTTCCAGTCCCCTTCACGCATGCACGATATACATCTCTTTATGATGATTTTATTTTTGCTGCTGATCTGAAATAGCCCCTCAGAATCCCCCTGAGCATGGAGCGTCAGGCAGGCATTACCAACTGAACAATTTGAACATGCGAGAGGAGCTTTTTTGGTCTTTCTGAACTAGGACATTGGTGAGTGGGATTTGTGGTGAAAGTTAGGTCATCTCCATTTTCCTTCAGGTAAAGAGGATATGAACGAAGATCAATAAAATAATTATTCAAAGTCATGCAACAAGTGAGTGGCAGAGCCGGAAGAAAGAACACCCAGGTCTTATGATCAATACCCCACAATGATTACCTATGGCAGGATTTCTGAAAGCTAGAATCAAGGACCCACTGCATCAGCTACATGAGCAACACCCAGGTATTTAATAAAAATACATGATGCTGAACTCTGTGCCAGATGCACAGGAATAGAATTCCTGAAGCAAGGGCCTGAGGATGTGGATTTTTACCAACCTTCCTAAGTTATTGTAAGGTAGGACAAGTTATTGTGGGTTTTAAACAAACTTTCTAAGGTATTGTGCATAACATACTGATAGTTTATTAGATGCTAATACAGTTTCATTGGGAAATCACTGCCTTCATTATTAGGGAAAATAGAAAATGTTCGGTAAACAAAAATATAAGGAGAAGATAGAGATACAGATAACTTTGGGTTTCAGGTTTTGGGTGATGAGGAAATGATGGTCTCCTTTACAGAAGCAGAGATTATCTAGATGGAGACCTGAATATGGATGGGAAATTAGTCTAGATCTTCATCTTGTTTTACAAATTGTGAAAATGGGATAATAGGTAGCTATATTGGCTCCTTTATACACAAGTCAGTGTCAGTAAATTTTTTCATCAAGTACATTTGAACATTTGAACTTTTTATAAGAAATTCCACTCCCTTCCATACCCAGTATTTTGTTGTTGTTGCATGCTTTTTCCATCACCATTTATCCCCCATCCCCTCTTCCCTCTTCACCCACCCCTCCTCCCCTGCCAGCATTTTTATTACATTTTAATCTTATTTTTTGGTGTATCAGGGTTCCTAGTTGCAAGCAAAAGTAATTGCCTCTGGCTGACTTAGACAGGAAAGGAGCTTATTACAGTGATGTAGATTTGCTCACAGAATCCCGGGGATTCAGGCTCAGAGTATGGATAGAAACAAGGGATGATGGCAGCAATAGCCACCACTGCCCAAGTCATGCTGAGAACCACTCTGTGAAGACAGGGCTAACTCCTCTGCAGGATGCTGGGTGCCATGGTTTGCATTGCCACTGGCAATGAATAGAGGCTGCTATCCCCAACTCCGATGTCTTTGGAAACCGAAAGCTTCTACTGCCATTATTGCTCCAGAAGAGATTCTTGTTTCTGCTTCTTTCTCTTATTGGGTCCTTACTCAAAGTCCAAGGTAGAGGCACCTGATTGATTGAGCTCAGGTCTTGTGCCCTAGCTGCAAGGGAGGCTGGTCTGTCCTCTTCAGCTTCTACAGCAGGAAGTGGATCCTGCCTCCCACCAAGATTCCCAAGAAGGGGATCTGCTGTCATAAGAAGGGCATTCGGATATATGGCGACCAAAACAAAACACGGCAAAACAAACAAAACCACCAACAAACGATGTCTACCACACATGCCTGTAGGTCACATTTTATATCAGAGTAGAGTATCTAGAAACGATGTTTTTCTTTTCTTTTTAGTTAATTTCAAATATAGATATAGAATGTCCCAAGAATCAAAACACTTGCAGCTACAGCTAAAAAGGTCAGGAAATTGCCTGGTATTTCATGGCTGGGATTGCTCAAATCATGGCCTATTACAGGCTGAAGCAGATCACCATTTGACCTTTTCATGTGGCAAGATGTTGTATTATTGGAATTTCCTCTTTTTATGATTTTTTGACCTTTCACCCTTTTGCAGTTACTTGAATTCAGACCCAAGAGAGGAAAAAATGAAGACAAAAGATATGGTCTGAAATTTCAGGTTGGAGGTGCACTGACTCTATTTTGAATTTAGGGAGGAAAGAGTTTTTTCTTACTTATATGGACTGGGAATTGGGAGGCTCAAATAGGGCAAGTCCCAGCCTCTCTCTGGACCTGAGACTCCTCACTGATGAGGTTCTGGAAATGGAGTCAGGAAAACTCAGATTTGAGCTCTCACTATTGACTGGTTTAAACTTGGGAATATCACGCTCTTAGCCTCACTTCCTCCATGGCAGACATGGGGTTAGTACCAGTATTTTCCTCGTGGGTTTGTGTGAATTAAATAAGGCAATGTTTGTAAAGCTTGAGAAAAAATAGGATGGTTGTGCTGTAGGCGATCAGTACGGACTTTCCAGGTATCTGAGAACCTGACATTTTATATAACTTGTGGGGTGATTCACAGCATGTGTGTAAATATGTATCTTCCAAGTTTATAGAGTGTAAAAGCTAGAGTAAGGTTTAGGGGGGCAGATATTCTCAGAAAGTAAAGAGGAGAAAAATTCCTTTTTTTCTCTTCCACGATCTATGAGAATAACTCCATTTAAAATACTGCAAAAAATGCTCAGCAACGATATGTATAATGCATATTTAATATCCTCCGGGAACCTATGACCTAGATGAGGGGACCAGAAGGACAACGTTCTGTGTGGATATGGGTTGAAATATGGAGAAACCATTGGGGCAGCCCCGGTATGAGACAGCGGGGGCTCTGAGCGCAGAAGACGGAAGGGAATGGGTTACGTGGGCAGGAAGAACAGAGCCAGCTCCCTGGAATTTTGGAGTAGTTTTTAAATGAACGCAGTCGAGTTTATATCAGGCTGTCAGAGCAGCTTTATGTCAAGCTGACAGGTTTGACTACGGGAGCCGAGATGCTCGTATCCCTCCGATGGTTGGGAAAAATGGCTGGGGTGGTGGTTTTAAAGTGCATCAGCAACTTCTTTGACATGACCTCCACCAAAAGATGCCATCCAATTCCCCTCCACCTTGACGATGGGTTTGCCTTCCTAACTTACTTTTAATGAATAGAATGCCGTGAGCGACTTTGTTGCCTTAGGAGTCTGTTACAAAAGGCAATATGGCTCCCACCAGGTTGTCTCTCTTTTAGGATGGTCACCCCCTGAGACATTCAGGCAACACAGTCCTGTGGGAAATGATTGTATCCATGAATGGATGCATGAATGAATGAACTTAGTCATTGCCTTTCTCCACCCAGCGTAAAGTGCATTCCATGGAATCAGGTCTTTTATTTATCCCACGCTCCGTGTAACATCTAGCTCAGGCCTGACTTGTAGGTTCTCAGTGAATTTGCTGAATGAATAACTGGGGAGTTAGGCAGATGGAAGTGTCTAGAGGCCAAGATAATGGAGGTGTGGATCCTCTTAGCACTTAGGTGATGGTTGAAGCAGTAAGGGTAGAAGAGGTCCTCTGGGGATAGTGTAGAAATCATGGTCAAGGACAGAACCCATCAGATGTCCTATGATCTCACTCCCAACCAGCTTTCTCATAACTAGATTCACCAAAATCTCTGCTTTCCCTTCAAGAGATGGCAGAGTGCTGTGCTTTATAGTAGGGACTCTGACACCGGGCTGCTTGGGGTTGAATCCAAGCTTTGTCACTGACCATGTGACCTTAGCTTAGCCCTTTAGCTTCACGAGTCTCAGAGTTTCCTGGTATCGTGAGGATAATGATAGGACCTAACACAGAGGCCCTTTGTGTGAGCACTAAGTCATGTTATAGTCTAGAACCCTTTAAGCCTTAGATAAAAATGTGTTATTCTTCTTCCAAGTACTAAGCATATGGTTCAAGTGCATTCACCCAAGTGGGAATCATCGCGACAGGAATTCAGGCACCTGCGTCGACTCCACACTTCCTGAGTTGCTTTTGCACTTGTCCACACCTTCAGTTTTCACAGCTCAGCCTCTGAGATGATATTGTCCCCATTTTTAAATGTTAATAAATAGCAAAACTTAGGCAAGAACCTTGATTTTATATCTGTAAGCCAGCAGCCTTTCAGATTAAGAATCCAAAGGAGAATGTTAAGTACAAAGATGCAGAACTGACATTTACCCTTCTTCAGTAACGCTGATTCCAGAACCGTTTGTGCCAAGCCTGTGAATTGTATGCATCCTAACGCTTCCCAGCCTTCAGTGGAAGAATGCCCCTCTGACATGGTTTGTTTGGACTGCAGCTTCGGAGCAGGGGAAGTTAATCTTTTTCATTCCTTCACTCAACAGGCCTTTGCAGAGCTTTGTGCTGAGTACTCTGTGGGAAGTACACTTATAAAGTCCATGTACAGAGAAGTACATTTTACAGATTTTGCCCTTCAAGTTTTTATTGCTTAATCAGGGCGAGAGGAGGGTAAGGGCACACGACGTGAAGCCCCAGCTTGATAAAGTTTGAATTTTCAGTCCCTGAGCTTGAAGTCCAGAGAAACTCGTATGAAATATGGGCTGTATTACCTCTTAAGCAAGCATCCCTTGGCAGAGAAGCCATTACTCACAGCTTTCTTGGCATAGATGGACTTGTTCAGCACAGAGAGAAGATCGTTCAAGGTACCGGGGACTTCTGCTCATCGTGCATTGGGACATGCAGCTCCTGTGTGTGAGACTAGAAGGTGGGAAGGACGAGAAGACCGGGTGAGCCCACCACCCGGTTATTGCTTCCAAATCTCATGTTGACAGGAGAAGGTGATGAATTCCTTCCCTCGACAAAATTGACTGAAGGCCTCTTCTGAATGAGGCACTACGGTGGACTCTGGGAAGATAAACACAGGAGGAAGGCCTTGTGTCCCTCTGCCAGGAGCTCACAGGGCAGAGTCCCCCACACGGAGCAATCAGGAGAAGACCAGACTCTAGGATTTCATTTAAGTTATCCACAAGCAGATTCTCTTTGTGTGGATATGGAAGTTTCTGGCATTTCCAGGGGAAAATGTGTCTGAGAATGAAGCCCAGTTAAAAGAGGAAGTCTGGGATCACATTGAGAGTAAAACCTCAATGTTATATTAAGTTAATAAGTTAATTTTAATATTAGCATATTAATAGCTTAATATATCGCCTTTTAAAATATTTAACCAGACAGTGTATGGCTTTGCAACTAAAAGCACCCTTTGTGTGGCACTAACAGTTTCAGTTAATTAGATTTTTCTTTATTTTGGCTTCTTTTTCTTGCTCAAAATCCTTACGATTTTTTTCTCCCCTCACCCTTCTTAGACATCATTTCTAGCCTCCTCTTGGATAAAAGGTCAGTGGTCCCCCCACTTTCTCACAGGTATCACTTATTCCAATTGACATTTACACTTGAGTAAACCTTAAACTTCTCTGACCTTTTTTTAAAAGGTAGATTTTAAAGAGATATTTTCTATTTCAAAACAGTACATTCTTGTTGCTTTTCTCTGTTAAAGGCCACATCATCCCTTCTAGATAGTTTGGATATTTTATGTGCCCATTTAGATTTTCTTTCCCTCTATAAAATGAGGCTCTGCTTCTTTTCTCTCTTTTCCCTACCATGTGGGGTGCAGCTGTTTGTAGACACATGGGAACTACTTAAGAATAAGTTTAAAAAATATTTAGCACACACCATTCTTAGTCATGTACAATAAATAAGGGAATAAATCAGCCCTGAAGTATTCCATTCAGCGTGGAAAACGAAAAACAACAGATGTAGGTATCTGAGTGGGATCCTGCTAGGGACAAGTCTGAAGTCTGGCCTCGTTTGCAAATTCACTTCAGTTTGAGAAAGATACGCTGAGCTGTCCCCTTGGCTGACTTGTAGAAATCTACGGGCAAAAGATGAATGCAACATAGATTCAGAGTTCACCTACCAGTGATCTTCAGCTCATTTTCAGTCCATCTGTCTGGAAAGATTCCCAAATTGCTCCTTCCACTCCGGCGTGGTGCTTCTCACTTGACTTCTTGTGCATTGCTCAGCTCCACTGCGCACTTCCTGTGGCCCCTGGCCTTACAGTGGCGTCTCAGGCTGAGCCTGCTTCAGGCACTGTGCCAGGTGCTCTACACATGCCATCCCATTTAACTCTTCCAGTGACCCTTGAACCTATCTGTGAGGTGGGCGTAATCAGAGCAAGTGAGGAAGCCGAGGCTGGGAGGGTGAGGACCTTTCCTGGGGCCGCTCCACTCGTGAGTGGCAGAGCTGAGCTCCCAACTGAGGTTTGTCTGAGTTCATACCCATGTGTTTAATGCCTGATGGTGCTGAGTACTCCTCCCTCTGCCTTCACATACACCATGGGTCCTAGGCACGTGATTAGTTTCTTAAACATTTATAATAGGACAAATCTGTAAGTCCAAGGGGCCATCTCACTTGGACTGACTTCATGCTTTCATAACAGTTCCCTTGGGGAACTATTGGGGGTGGGCTGGTAGGGCTATCGTCCCAGTCTGTGAGGACCACCCACTCCCTCTGGGTGCTTCTGTCCATACAGACTCTTTGGGTTCTGTAAAGTCTTCCCCTGATGTTTTCTCTGATGTCTGTTGAGCCTTTCCCCTAAAATTATTTGTTTCATTTATAAGACCTGTTGGTCCCCAGATACTCCATACATATTTTATCTATTCAGAAATACTACCAACAAATTATTCAGAATAAGAACCAAGTTGAACATCGGAATGTTACTGAGAGAGGCTTCCCAGGCACCTAACCTAGTCTCCCCAAGAATTGCTAACTTCTGTCTTTCTTCATATTCAGGATCTCTTTGCATCCTGTTTATTTTCTTTCCTTTATACCCAAGACAGTCTGAGAGATCTGAGGTTTCTAAGCTGCTTACGTCATTCGCGGACATGCCAGCAAAAGATTTTCCCTCCTTCCCTCCTTTCCTTCTGCCTTCTTCTATTTCAGTGTCAGTAGTCCATATCTTGGTAAGTTCTGGCTAATAACACTTCGCAGCCCCCCGCTTTGAGGTGCTTGTGGGTGGACATGCCTAAGCTCCCCTGCTGTGTCCCTGGGTCTGCTGCCTGCTTTTGAGCTTAGGGGAGCACACAGCGGAACCGCTCAGAGCAGACTATCATGCTGCCGGAAGACTATCATGCTCCCATCTAGCTTGGGTGAAGCTGTAAAGCCCAGGCATTTACGGAAGCTCCTCTACAGGAGTTGCAACCCCCAGAGCGCAGCCCCCAGGACTGGGAGCACGGTGCAGCCCTCTCCGAGAGCCATGCCTCTCTCGGAAAGGGACCGTCTCACAAAGCAGCCCTCCACGCTTCCGACTCTTTCTGAGGCTTGAATGTTGTGACCAAACCGAACTGCTGTTGGGCTCCTGCTGGAGGCCAGGCTAGTGGCGGGCTGCTTGTCGTGACTTTGAAACCACATCAGCATCTACAGCGAAAGTCCCCGGGGGGACCAGAGGTCTTGTTCTCACCAGAGAAGCCCCACCTGCCCAGCTTGGCATGGGAGATGTTTTCCTGTGGATGCCCCCCTCCCAGGGAGATGGGAACCCAGACAGACAGCTCCGCCCCTTTCTCTGGTATGCACAGAGGCGGGGCACCAACCCACTCGGGGGCAATGCACACAGGCTCGGATTTCAACCTTTGTGTTGCTTTAAACCTTTAAATTTGTCTATTAGATACTCAATTGACCTGACTTTAAGTTCTCGGATGTATAGTCATAGGAGACCTTTGTGACCATGTCCTGCATTAGGCTCTGCAGGGGCACTGCCACGCAACCATCGGTTAATATTCTATCAATGGGCTCTGCTTTGTGTGAAAAACTAAGTTTTCTCATGACTCTGGTGTATAAAAGGACAGTGATCAAGGGAACAAGTAATACAAAGAGTGTGTTTATCTGGAGAGTGAGTGTTTTTAAAATCACTTCATTGCACAACTGGTTACAGCGAGAGAGAATGTCTTCATCGTGTTACCTCCGATGTAAGCAAACCACAGGAGAGGAACAGTATGGCTGATGTCAGTTTCACGGTGTGTCCCGCCCCTTTCCTGAGCCAAGTGCATTTCTAATCATAATGAGCATTTCACTCGCCTTCACGGAAGGAAGGTTATTGAGTATTTTCCAGCTCTCTGGGGAATCACTATAAAGTGAAGTATTTTACACGTTAGGTAAACCATAAATCTTATTGACCTTCTTGCGATTGGGAAAGGTACATCACATTTAAAGGTACATTGTGCCTGTTTTCTTGGGACTAATATTTGAGGAAAGTCACGTATCAGTTATTAAGTAACTTCTGCCGTCAGACAGAGAGAAGTAATGTGGCTACATCTGGTGAACGGTGACAGATTGGTTTTTAAGGAGACACAGAATTTAAGGCGATTGTCCTTAGGAGTCCCACTGACTTTTTAGACAGTTTACAAAAATGATTCAGGCACCAATATGTTTGTATATTTTCTGGAAGCGAGTAAGAGAGGCAGACACCTTGCAGAATTGACACCTGCCACCAATTTTAACTTTTCCAGTTGGAGAAAGAACATAAATGTGAATCCAACTGTGAGCTCATCGAGGGCAGGGACCTGTAGCTTATGTTTTTGTATCCTTAGCACCTGACATTCCCATAGTCATTTAACAACTATTTTATCCAACCAACATTTAGTGAGCCCCTACTATGTGCCAGGGACTGTTCTAAATGCTAAATGAGGATATACTAGTGAACAAAACAGAAAATCTCTGTTTGCTTGGAGCTAATATTTTCGAGGAAAGATAAGGCTAACAAATAAGAATATAGTACAGCAGGTATGAAGAAAAATAAAGGAGAATAAGGGGAGAGAGAGTGAGGGAAGTAGTGCGTGCCCATGTGTGCTGTTTCCATTAGGCGGCGTCTCTATTATGGCGACATTTGAACGAGATGGAGGAAGTGCCGAAGGCAGCCTGTGGTTATCTGGAAGAGGGTTCCAGACAGAGGGAACAGCAGGTGCAAAGGCTTCGAAGGGGGAAGGTGCTTGGAGTGTTTGAATGACGGCTGTAAGGCAAGCGGAGCTGGAGTGGATGAGGACAGGCAGGGTCGGGGGACAGGAGTTTGGAGGCAAAGTGGGAAGGACAGTCCCTGAGGGTGGAGCAGGTCCGGGCGGACGGTGGACTCTGTTCTGTGTGTGACGGCAGTGTTGGGGGTGGGAGTTGAATGCAGGAGGGATGGGGGCTGATTCGTGTTTCCGAAGGCTCTCTGGCTCCGCAGGGTAGGAGTGGAAACGGGGGCTGCTGTTGGGGAGGCTTCTGCAGTGGTGCAGGGAGGGGGGAGGGGGAGAGGGACGGTGGCTGGCTGGCTCAGAGGGCGATCCCTTCTTAGCAGAGAGCCTAACGGACAGAGGCACTCATTAGATGTTTCTAATTTTCCTTCCCCCAGAGCCCAATCCCCCTCCTTCCTTCTAATGTCTGTAAAAATTCGCCTGAAGGCAAATGCACTTACTTTCACTCTTATTTTCTCTTTAAAAGAATTTTTAACTGTAGTCTTTAACTGTACCTCTAAGAATGTCTTCTTAGAGTCTCTCAATGTTAAAACAAGAATGACACCTTAAAAGGATTTCTTAAAAATTAAACTTTTTTGTATTCTGCTAATAGATCCACTATATCTGTCATTCGTAAGAAACTGTTCCTGCCCTCTTCTGTGCTTTTCCTTTAAAAAAAAATAAAAATTAAGTTTTAAAATCACTACGTGACGCTTTCTCAGTCCTGCTCGCAGCTTTGCAGCAAACGGTCTTTCCTGGTACGCTGGCCCCTCCCTGTCTGCGAAGGCCGTGAGAGCATGAGCCACGACGGCTTTGTGACCCGGGGGGTTTAGTAACAGTGATGGACATTTCAATAACATGACAACACATGTGGTCAATGTCTTCTAAGTGACTATTCTGTGACAGGCACTGTGTGCACACATGCACGTGTGTGCATGAACGCCCGTGGGGCCTTCTGGGTGTGTAAACACACTCACACACACAAAAATACTCTTTAAAATAACTTTACTGAGGGATAACTAGAGGTCAGTATTTACTCACTGCAAACGACAGTTCAGTGATTTTAGTGCATTGATGGAGCTGTGCAAACCCCCTCACAGACCCGTTTTAGCACGTCCCCATCACCCAGGGTTCCCTGGTGCCCGCTGGCTGTCAGCATCACACCCCCTCCCGGCCCTGGCCTGCTTACACCAGTGTCTGTGGACCCGCCTGCTCTGGGCATGGCAGAGTCGTGGAATCCCACAACATGTGGTCTTTCGAGTCTGGCTTCTCTCACTCAGCAGAATGTTTCGGAGATTCTTCCATGTAGTACCAGGCACCAGTAGTTTATTCATTTTCATTGCCAAATAGTATTCTATGGTGTGGATATGTGACGTTTTGTGTGCTCATTCACCAACTGATGGGCATCTGGGTGGTCTCCAGTTCTAGATCACAATGAATACTGCTGTGACTATGTGCTCACAAGTCTTTGTAAACACGCAAAATTGTAATTGTCCCAGTCACCCCATGGTTCAGAATCATTATAATTTCTTTTTCTTCAGATAATGAAAAAAAGCATGAAACTGACCCAAGGTGACAAATGCAATAGGGGTAATATTTTGAAAAACTGTCGAATGCACGTTCTTCTTGGGTGCATCCACGCACGTTACCGACTCCCCAGTGCGCGCCGAGCTGTCTGCCCACTTCAGTGGCGGAGGGGGGTGTTCGGAACGTCACAGCAGAGTCACAAAGGTAGAAGAGTAACTTAACCTGTTTCTGACATTCAGTAAAAGATCTGGGGACCAGACAGTGAGATTAAAAGCCAGATTTTAGAGGGAGGGGGTGTAGAGAGAGGGAAAGGGAGAAAGATAGGACATTTATTTATTTCATTATTTTTAGCACAGCAAGATTTAGATCATCATTTCTTCCAGAGAGTGGAAAAGAAACCTCTTCTACCCATTGGCCTGGCTGTTTGGCCTCCTGCCCCAGGTGAGGCGGAGGGTATGGCCATGTGTGATGGGAAAGGTGGATCCTGCTCCTCTGGCTGGGGCTTTTGCGGGGAGCAGTGACAAGAGAGGCTGGGCGGGGCACGTGGGCCCCAATCTCCCTGCTGTGGACTTCGGGCTGGAGCAGGAGAGGCTGGGGGGTTAGTTGAGGAGGTTGACATGGTCAAGGGCTTTGGACTCGAGGCACATTCAGGGCTCTGGGCAGAGACGGCCTCCAGTTTGCCCCACTGCGAACCTGAGCACAGCCACATCCAATGCAACTTGGCAGCCCTGTGCAGTAAGGGAGAGGGGAGGCCAACGCTTAGCTTTTCTGAATTATGTCCTTGTGGTGTGGGGGGACCCCCAGCCTTCCCGCATGCTCCTGAGGGTGGACCTTGTGTATGTGGTCTGAGGGACCTCAGCAGGGCATTGCGGAGAGTCGGGGTGGACCGCCTCCTTCTGGGCTTGGGGTGGAAGAGGTGCCGAGACTCGGCAGCTTCAGCAAGAGCTGCAGTGAGATCACATCGACTAGGAAAGTTCTCTAAGCAGTCATCAAAACAGAAAGACTTCAGTGCGGGTGTGTTAGGCGCTGGTTTCAGCAGTAGCAGAACACTCCAAGGACAGAACCAGTGACAACTACAAGGTCCCCAGCGGGCTGGCTCACGCCCAAGGCCAGCTTGAGACCAGCAGAGTCTTGCCCCGGGGCTGGGACTAGAGTGAGGCCAGTGGGATGCTGAGGTGAACTTTTATATTTAAAGTGAGAGAGTGAGCTTTCTCCAAGGAATTTAAAATTATGGTGTCAGTCAAGACCTGCTGGTTTGTTGTTCTTTTCGTTTGCTTGTCTCCCACTACCCTGGGGTGAGGGCTGTGTGAAAGACAGGTCTGCCAGGGGGATGGATAAAGAAACACCGTTTCCTTGAAACATGGGAGAGCAACGCGAGTGGATTCGTGACCTATCGACACGTCACTGTGGGATAGTAAGGGTAACAGCCAGCATGTTTTGAGAGCTGGTTATGTGCCAGGCACTGTTCTAGGTGCTTTATATGTATTAACCCATTGCATCTTCACACGACCTTGTGTGGCATTGTGCGTTCTCCTTGTTCCAGAAGCGAAGCAACTGAGACACAGAGAAGTACAGTACTTTCCCCAAGGTCACACAGCATGTCAATGGTTGTGAGCCAGGTGCTCTGGCTGTGGAGCCCATGCCGGGAACCCCTTCAGCCTGACTTAGGTGATGCCCTCTTAAACTGTGTAGATCTCACTTTCCCAAGAACTTTCACTGGATGGTCTTACCTTATTCTCATGATGGGCTTAGTGGTAAAATGGGGCAGAAGGCAAAATTGCCAGTTTATGTGTGAAGGCCTCGTGATGCCCGTGGTGGATGAGGAACGACGTGGAGGCTTGCAAATGCCAGGCCTGTTCTGACAGGAGCGTGGGGCGTGGCTGGGGGAGCGCAGGGGGGCATCCTGCAGAACGCGGATGTCACGGCGGGACGCCTGGCAGCGAGAGTTCAATACAGACCAATTAGAAATCAAAAAGGAAAGACGTGGAAGTTGACAATGTGTTGAATAATTATTTCTTATGAGGGCTCTGTCCGGATCTTAAAAAATAGAGAAGAGAAGCTGCTGGATGTGTCAGCCTTCTCTTAAGTCCCATAACCATGTTCTTCTTGCCATCAATTCTCATTAAAGGTTGGTTGAACCTAAAGAAAATGCCAGTTTTGCTAATTACTAAAGACATTTAAGGAATAATCTCCATCGTACAATGTTAGATGAAGCAAATAAATAGCAGCCAAGATTGATTCATGACCTAAGCAAACCAGAGGCAATCCATCACAGAACTCATTTATTCCAGAGCGTTCAGTGGAGAAATGTTTTCTGAAATGTGGAACGTGAGGTGGTTTTAGGTAATATCCAAAATGAATATTTTATTTTAATAGCTATCATTTTTATTAGAAGAATATTGGTTTCCTATATGTGGGAATAGTATGCTTAACTTTAAGTGTAAAAGTCAAGTTGATTTAAAGAAAATAATAGCACGGGTGGAATGCGAATATGGGAAAATCAGAGATGGCCCAAGAGCGACTGAAGTTCAGGGAGCACCTTTAATGCCACAAAGACCACCAGTCGTATATGACTCAGAGGTGACGATGTTTCACTTCCTAGCCCGCTCTCCACGTTTATCCAGGGCTTACCACGTGTCACACACCGTGCCCACCATGTATTGTGTCTGCTCGTTTCATCTCACGGCAGTTGTCACCTGAGAAGAATTCTTATTCTTAGAAGAATGCTGACTTTAGTGGCATGGTAGTGACTCCCAGTCTAGGGCCACATTCCCAGGTTGCTTTTGAACCAGAAATGCCATGTGACTGGCCTGACAGATGGGTAAAAATGATGAGCTTAGAAGCTGTGTAGAACTTTTAAGACTGGCTGCTTACATGAAGCTAACTCATATGGAGGAAGTGCCCATTTATTCCTTTTTTGTCCCTCCTACTGCCTGGAATGCCTTTGTGAGGGCTGGTATGCCAGAAGCTATCTTGGAACATGAAGCAAACTTGAGGATGGAAGCCAAGTACCAGAATGGTGGTAGAAAAAGAGGCAGTAAGAGACTCTGATGAGCATGGAGCTGTACCTTCTGTTGACTGTCTATCGCAGATGTCATTTACCTGAATTGGAAATAAACTTCTATCTTTAACACTTCCATTGTTTGAGATTTTTTATTCAATAGCCAAACCTAACTCTAACTGGTAGAAGATGAAATATTGATTTGGAATGCTTTTGAACATAGGTAAATGTAAACAGAACTTATGGAAGCTTATTTAGGGGTTTATTTTTGTCACATAAATAGTAAAGAAGTATGTGGCTGTTCAATGATGCCATTCAGAGACCAAATCTCTTCTGTTCTTCCACACTTAGCATGCTGGCATTTGTCCTCATGCTTGATGCCTCGTGGCTGCAAGATAGCTGCTGCAGCTCCAGCCATTGTGTCCACACAGCAGACAAAAAGGAGATGGAAAGTTTTGTCTTCACAAGGTGTTGTCCACTTATTTGGAAAGGGAACCCCTCTCCAGCAGAGTTCCCCCAACATCTCATCCCACAGCACTGCATCTCCTAGATCTGTGGTGTGGTCTGCCCTTCTGAAATCAAAGGACTTCTGTTAACTACTGAAATATATGGGGTTCTGTTACCAGGGAGGAAGGAAGTGGAGGGACACTGGTTAGGCCACGGACAGTGAGGAAACCAAGGCTCAGATATGAGGTAACCTGCCCATATTACAGAAGCAGCAGGTAGGAGAACAAGATTTTGAACAAAGCTCATACCCTCGAATCTGGGGTCTTAATCACTGTGGTGAACTTCTCAGAAACACCTTAAACATCTTCACTTTCCCTTCTTCAATTTTTTTTTTCTTGACTCTGTTTGGGATGTTGTACAGAAAGTCCTAGACTGGATGGCAGGTTGAACTAGAGAGACCTGAAAGGCCCCTTTTCAATTATGGTCCTAGTGCTGCTCCAATAGAATTTTTGAAATAATCAAAATGTTTTGTGTTATGCTGTCTAATATGGTAGCCATTAGCCACAGTTATTGAGGGCCTGAAATATGGCATTATTGTATGGCAATATAGTGAATAAGGAACAGAATTTTAATTTCATTTAATTTTAATTAAAACAACCTTATGTGGCTTGTGGTTACTGTGCAGAATAGCACAGCTGCAGAACCTCAAAATGTTCTCAGAATAGCCCCCAAAGGCTAAGGATCAACAAAATTCCACCCCCCAAAAAATGTTTTTGTTTTTAAGAATTAATGGCCTGCTGTTGCTTTGCATGAAGTGGTGGTAAAGGCTAGCACCAATAATTATTTTATAAAAAAATGTTCAGTGTAGACATAAGCATGGTATAAATATTGGTGGCAAGGTTGGAGCTGTGAATAATACTGATTGTTAGAGCTCCAAGTTGTCTTTATAGCAAGTCAGGCTTGCTTTGCTGAAGTTCCAGGAGGACTGATCTTTGGCCCAACAGAGGAAGAAAGGTCCCCTAAGCAGAGCTGGCCTGCAGTTGCATGGGGGAGCAGGTAGAAGTAGTGAGCTTCCCCTTGGTTCTTACACAGGACCGGGGGTATTGCTTTAGGTACAAAAGCCAACGATGACTTTCCCGTGAGTCAGTGTTCAGTTCAGAACTTTAGTCTCCTGGACACCGTTGGTTTAAATGCTTTGCCCTAGTATTGTGTCCAAAGAGATGAGGGTATTTTAATGTGTCATGGCTCTGATTTGGAAGTCTCAAGAAAAGACAATAAATCCCATCGGCTTTTCATCTCCCTTAATACTGGAAACTGCTCCATTTCTGGGTAAGTGTATCACTCAGAGCAAAGAAGAATGCTCAAATGCAAATTGAACTCTGAACCAGAATGGGTACTCAGGTACTAATTTGCAAACATAGTCACCTTTTTCTTTTAAAGGACTACTGAGATATGTATGTTGATGCCTGGTGTTATCATTTTGGCAAAGACCCTCATACAATATGCAAGACCTTAGACGACAAACAGTGTATCATAGGTGAGCTGTTAATGGTGTCTGTGCTTGGAAATAATAATGATTATTCAGGAAATCCCAAAACTAAAGTTGAAGACTTTCTCTGCCCTCTACTTCAAGATTAAGAAGCAGATGGCCATCTCTAGCTATATATTTCTTGTTATTCAGAGTAAATGCAGTCACAGAGCTTATTTTATGCTAAAAACCTCCATCTGCTAGACATAATCTTTTCGTACCTGTGGAAAAAAATGAATAAAATAAGAAAGACCTGCTTGATTCTGACCTTGACTCTCGGACAGATTATGCACCTAAAATAGTTTTCTTTTCTCCTTGACAGGTGTTAATTCCAAAATGATAGGGCTGTAGTCTTTTGACAGGTTCATCCATCTGCCTCGAAAGGGGGCGAATCTGGCTTCACGACGTGTCTGGCTGGCGCCTGTGTTGCTGCCGTGCAGGGAGTGGACTTTCCTTCGACCAGCAGTGCTCCGCGTTCCTCCACAGCGTCTTTTCTGTTGTAAAAATGCCCTTGCCTCCTTTGCTTCTCTGGTCTTTTTGGCCAAGCAGAAAGGAGAAAATCATTGTAAGTGCAAGTGGTCTGAAAAATCCCTTGCATGGGTCCGCATCTATTTATCCACTGGAGGGAAAAGGAAGGAGGGCAAATGAAATGAGTCGCTGTGAATGTGCTGAGTCATTTGTTCCCATCTTTTCAGGCCCCATCCGAATGGCTCCCTGTAGCTCTTCCTGCCTCTTGTTCATCCCGGACTGTTGGTTTCCCCGTGGTTACATGGGATGGGAGCGCCGTTAAAGTAGAATTCTCTGTCCTCAGGCTCCCTTTGGTCAGGCATGTTGCTTCCTCCTCTACTCAGCTCTGTAGGAAGTTGGAGCTGCAAGAGGGACTTAGAGGTTATGCTCCTCATCTTATATGTAAAAGACAAAAACAAAGGGAACACTGAGGCTAGAAGAGAGGATCAACAACCCAAGGGAAAACTAGAACTGGGCACAGGCTCTTTTTTTTTTTTTTTTTCTGACATGAGAATCACTGGAGATGCAACACGAGTCTTCAAGTTTGTATGGAAAACTGGGATGCTTGGTTCCAACGGTGAACTTCCTTGGTGTTGACCTTGGGCCAGGTAGAATGCATGAGAGGGCTTGTTAAATATGATAGGACCCTGACTGGTGTGGCTCAGTTGGTTGAGTGTCATCCCACAAAGTAAAAGGTTGCTGGTTCGATTCCTGGTCAGGGAATATGCCTGGGTGGCAGGTTTGCTCCCCCGCTGGGGCGTGTGCAAGAGGCAACCACACATCATTGTTTCCTCCCTTTCTCTCTCCCTCCCTTTCCCTCTCTCTAAAATTAAATAAGTAAAATCTTTAAACACAGGAGTGGAAATCTGAGAGAGATTTACGTATTATTTCAAGATAGTTTATTGTAGAAACATGGTCCTACTTTATTTTTCAATATAATCACTTCCTAATTCCATATTTACTCCAGTGATGGACGAGCTCTCTGGTGTTACAAAGAAAAAAATACTACATAGAAAACATAGCTTTTAGATGGGGAAAAGCGGGAGGGGAGAAATCAGAGAAGACTTTGGCTGTGTCAAAAGCTGGCACATGGTCCCAGGCAAGTCTCCCTCACTTTCTGCATCTTTAACAGAGGATCGTGCCCTAGGGCGGGGCTTGTGGCCCGGGACCAGCATTGTTATCACCTGGGACCATGTGCAAGTTTGAGAACAGCTTCGGGTGATTTTGTTGTAAGGTCACGTGCCGAGGGTTGAGTCTGATTCAAAGATTCTACCTGATTCTCTACCACTGTTCCTGGCATTTCTGTGTCGGTGTAACAGTTTCTGCACCATAGGCCTCAGTTTACCTTTCCAATGCTAGGGTGCCATGTAAAGAAAACTTCCAACCTAGAGCTAGTGTTCACAGTCATGAACACTCAGGGAATGAGTATCACTGTAGGAAAATGAATGCTCAGGTTGGCTGTAAACTCCCACCTGTGGTCTTCGGTTTTTCTGGTCTCACTGCATTGGAGGTGGGTGTGCCGAATGTCATGAACGGCTCTGGCTTCGGGCTGCCTGCTTTCAACTTGAGCTCCATCACTGCCAACCTTGGGTAAGTAAGTGACTTTCTGTTTCTATTTCAGTTTCCCTATCTGGACATGGGGAAGCACAAAGTTATCTCCTTTACAGTGTCGTCGTGAGGACTCGGAAGATACAGCTTGTGTAAACACACTCATCGCCATGGTTGGCATGTGTGGAGCACTGGAGGGATGTTCAGTACTTGGAAAGTGTTATGCGCCATTAGCTTACTTTTCAGTATTCTGCTGCTTTCAAATAAGGGTGGTGATGTTTTCCTATAATAGGTACTGTGTGAATGGTATGCAAATGTGAAGGGTAATGTAACATACTTGGGAGATTATTTTATGTTTGGGAAATAGCTTAGATCTGCAACCATGGTCCAATGGTCAATGATCTCAAAGAGAGGAAGGAGTGAGATGTTATGATAATCTCAAAAAGAGGGAGAACTGACTGGCAGAGCTACTCCTTTCCAGAGTGTTACCTCTGTAAATGCACCTCTCACCTTCCCACAGTGCTAAATCCTGACTCAGTCCTCTCCATCACTTCCCCAGTTCACTGAGCTCTGACTAATAGGCTTCCCCAATGAGGGGATGGGCTTGAGCCACCCCCATAACTTCCCTTCCCTTTTTTGTGCTTGTTACTGTTGAAATCATTTGTTCCTGGTTTGTTTTCATTTGGCTGTAAGCTCCGTGAGGGCCAGGACCACACTTGTTCATTGTATGTTCATGGCTGAGCCCAGTTCTTGGTTGGAATACAGCAGCTAAGGATTCACCCCCTGCCTCCCCGCACTACGCCCACCCAGACACCTTGGCATGAATGTGTGTTCTGAGGGGTAATAGATGTGCTGAGTTACTGATAGCTCAGCCCTCGGGGGGTCCTGGCAGAGATAGGGAATTTCAGGGTTCTGGGGCAGTCTCCTCCCACCTTCTAGCAGCTTCCTCTGTTTACTCCAGTGTGAAATAAAATTGGCAAGGTGTGTATGATGTGAGAAAGGTTGGTAAGTAGTGCAGCATTTGTTGGGTGAATAGAATAATAACTATGCAGATGGATGGGTAAATGGATGTGCCGATCCATGATAAATAAAGCCTATGTATTGGACAGTTAATATTGTAGAATCGAAGGAGTGGGTGGGACTCTTACAGAATAAGGCCACCGAAATATCCAGAACAAAGCTGTGTTGATTGCTTGCTAGGCAAGGGAGAATCGCATCCCTTACGAAAGATACTTTCATTTCCTCAAACAAGAGCTAGAGCCAGGCTGGGAGAGAAGTTTTGCTAAGTTGGGTAGAGTCTGTGTGTCCATGTCTGATTGGATCCAAAGTGGCCTGTAAGTTCTCTATTGAGGTGGGCTCTTCCTCGGTTTTGTGTTGTTGACCCTGAGAACATAGTCCTCAGCTGGGTCCGGGAGTGTCAGTAGACTTCAGGTCCCTGGCAGGTGACACTACACATGCCTGTTCCTTTTACAATACATAGCATCACTGTGAGAAATCCCTCCCTTGTTAACTTCGTTATCAGTTAGCCAATCCTTGCAGCAAAGTGGCCAAATGGTGTTGGTTGAGGGGAGGCAATTCTTATTCCTTAATCATTCCTGGTTAAAATGATAGCAACAAAACGTTGTTCATTGCTTTGTTTGTTGCCTTAGGAGGCCAAGTTAGGAAAGTGAGTTGCAGGATATCAAGTCAGTCAAGTTTCAGAGATTCAATATCCAAAGGGAACTGGTGTGAAACAGACGGGAAGACCGTCTTCCAATCCCTCCCACCCCACCCTTCTCTGTTTTGTGTCGGACGTTTCCCCAAGGTGGAAGAGCCTTCAAGGGCCATATATTTGCAAAATGGCCTTCCTGTGGCCCCCAGCACTGCCTTGAGATGTCTTTGCTGTGGTCTAGAGGCTTTGGGGTAGCACACCTTATAAGATATATTGAATTTGCTTATGTAGGGCTGTAAATATTTGTGTTTTAGGATCCTGTCTGCTGTTGGCATAAGTCACAGAGTTTGGCTGAGGCCTGCTTGATGTTGATGTAAATCAGGAAATAACAAATAAGACCCCAGACATATATGCAGGAGGAAATTTCTCCTCCTTCCTGGGAGGGTTGCCCTGGTAACTGGTGGTGGTGGTGGGGTGGGGGTGGGGTCAGCCATGAGATTTGGAGGAAATAGAGGGAGACGTTATAATGTTGACACTCAGAAAAATTGTGAAATTGTTCCTCTGGTGGGCTTGTGCTCCCATGGGCCCTCTTCAAATTCCTGGTGTTTCTTGAGTTCCCAGGCTTCCCGCCCCCTCAGTGTTGGCTGCAGAGGCCATAGCTGTGGAGGAAACGGGATTCAGGACCTCTTACCGACAATAACAAAAATGAGGAGCTTTAGGATGGAATTGTAAACCCAGGCATGATCTCTTGTTGCTCATACAAGCAGGTACCGAACTCTATATTCATAGTCATTATTCCGCCCTCTCCATTCCCGTGCAAGCCCGGTTCTTGCTGGTGGAGAGTGACACGTAATTAGGACAGCTGTCCATCATCTCCTAGTGGCGGGTCAGGAGAGAGGCGAGTCTGCAACATACCGATAAAACCTTTCCGGGGAGAAACTTAATGGGGGGTGAAGCATAATAAATAAAACAACAGAGAAACAGCAAGGAAGCAGGATTTCCAGGGCAGGCTGGGGGTTGGGGGTGGGGGTGAGGACCCAAACAAACTCGGATGCGAGAATAAAATGAAAATGTCTTTCCAGAATGAGAGAAAGCAAAGCAATTCAGAGGGAAAACATGACAAAGGCAGAATGGAACCCACACTGAATGACTTCTTGTTATTATCTAACTAAGTTCTTCTTGGAGCTCAAAGTACTTTCGGAGGTTCTGTCTGAAACTGTTTGCTTAATTAAAGAAGGAACATGAAGACTGCTCATCTCCGTGGAGTTCTAAGCCACGCGCTGGAGGCGGAAAAGGGGGAGGACTGTTTATAATATTCTGTAAGCAAAGCTGCTAAACTTGTTTACCCTCGATGTTCTTTAAGTCAGTGGCTCCACCTGGGCATGGGTGAGAGGGCTCAGACTGGGGAAAGGCTTTCTTGATTTTCCTCCATTCGTATTGCCATCCTTCCTTCTCTTTATTCCTCATACTGTTCTCATTTCACTGGGAACGACTGAAATATCAGCATTGATTTGACGGATCTATTTTTGTGCATAGTGAATATACTGGTGAGAATGTATTGCCAAGAAAATGGTATGTGCTGGTTTGTCCCTAAATACCCTCCATCAATTTATTACACTGTAGTCTAATCCCCTTACTGAGCTTCTGATTCAGTAAATGAGGCTGGAGTCTAATCTGCACTTTAAATAAGCACCCCAGGAACCCTAATGCAGGCAGTCCAGAAAACATGCTTGAAGGCCTGGGGGCGCTCGCATGTGTGTGTGGTGTGCCTGGTGTCACGTAGACACGGTCTGAACCTCAGCACAGCCACTTTCTGGCTGTGTGACCTTGGGCAAACTACTTGATATCTCTGTGCTTGTTTCCCCTTGTGAAAAAGGGGTAATGTTAGTGTCTACCTCCCAGAGTTGTATTTGATGAAATGATGCAGAAAAACACACCTCTTAATACCGTGTGTGACGCAGAGTGAGCCCTCAACCGGTGGTAGTTGTGTTGTCATCTGCACTGTTGGTAGCGGACTGGATTATCTCTTCTTCGAGTCTTCTTAGACATTAGGATACAAGGAAAGAGAAGGAGCAAGACCAGCCTAAGCAAAAGGGGAATGCAGTGGTCTAAATCAGTGATTTTCGACCTTTTTCATCTCATGGCATACATAAACTAATTACTAAAATTCTGCAGCACACCAAAAAATATATTGTACTTTTTTGCTGATCTGACAAAAAAAATAGGTATGATTTTGCTTCATTTAGACCAGATGGCTATTGTTGTGTTGGCTGTTGTCTTTTTTTTGTTTGTTGTTAATTTGACAATCTAAGGGAAAAGAGGTCAGTTCCCCTGACTAAATAGTTGGCTGTTGCATGTTCTAAAAATTCTGTGGCGCACCAGCGTGCTTTGGCGCACTCATGGGAAACCACAGTCTAGGCAAATGACAGAGACTCTTTGCTTGACCGAACTTCAGTCAGGCCCCTCACAACTTCTCCTAAGCCTGCCTGCGCACTCCCTTGTGTAATCCAGTTTTAGCAAGAACTCTGCCAAGTCACCTTTAACCGGATCATAACCAACAAAAGTAGAAAGCAAGCAAAACATAACCAGAGACATTGAAATTAAGAACAGTCTAACAATAGACAGGGGAGAGAGGGGAGGGGACAATGGGGAGAAGGGTTTACAGGAATCACTGTAGAGGACACATGGACAGGACTAAGGGGGAGGAGGGAGCCTGGTGGGGGGAAGGTGGGGCTG